>BMAC01000469.1:201913-215032 GCA_014905375.1 Phtheirospermum japonicum
AAACAGAACAGAACAGTTTCACAGATTGTAAGTTTTTTAAACTACTTTTTAAAGTTTAATATGCACAATTTTTTGAATAAATCAGTGGTAATTTCGAAATTATTAAGAGAGTAGTCCATAATTACAACTGAGTAATTCATAAGTATTTAAAAGAGAAGTTCGTAATTATTTAAGATAATTATTTGTAATATTAAATAGAGTAGTTCAGAATTTCTGAACACATCGGTTCACAGTTAATAAACAGAGTAGTTCAGAATTACTAAACTGTGTAGTCCGGAATTATTTAACAGAGTAGTTCATAATTAATCAACTAAGCAATTCATAAGTATTTAAAAGAGAAGTTCGTAATTATTTAAGACAATTGTTTGTAATTATTTAAACAGAGTAGTTCAGAATTTCTGAACACAGTAGTTCATACTTATTTGAACACATCAGTTCACAGTTATTAAACAGAGTAGTTCAGAATTACTAAACATTGTAGTTCAGAATTCCTTAACTGAGTAGTCCAGAATTATTTAACAGAGCAGTTCTTGATTATTTAGAAGAGCAGTTCATAATTATTCAACAGAGTATTTCATTTTTGAAGATGGATTTTGGATTGCAGCAGACAGGCGAGCGCTAGTTTTTCGGAAGTATTCTACTTATAGTCAACCACTCAAGAAACGGATGACTCAGTAAAAAGAATTTATGCAACAATAGTTTAATGTTGTGATATATTAGTTTTTTAAGTGTCTTTAAAACCAGTCTATCATTAAGGTCTGAATTACAAAAAACTTTCCAGTTTCTCCGCGTCAAGTAGGTACTTATATTTTTGAGTGCTCGTACGGGGCCTCTTAGAATTGAAAAACCTCAAATGCTCATTCGCTACGTCCAATACCAACAATGTCCAGTGATTGGCGCTCGAAGCACTGTCGTCCCCCCCGGACAAAATTGGAAATAATATTAGTGCCTCCTCATCTCTTGAAGCAGTCACTACTTCATTTATCAATTGTTGGCTACAGAAACGAACGATACATGTCTGCAAAAAATAGACATACTTTTGCCATCAATCTATACTATAGATAAAAAAAAAAAGAGAAAATAATTATTACTTCCAATGAAGATTCTTACCCAACAATCCGCTCGAACAATCTTAATTTTTTTACCCTCCGAGTAAGTCCTCAACAAGTGTGCTCCGTAAGCATCAACGACCTTTTTCATGTAAATCGGAATATTCATCATTGAACAACACATAATAAGATTTGTATTACCGAACAATCTAATAATATATAGTTTACTATATAGAATTTACAAGAAACTAAGGCTTTAAAAAATATTGCATCATAACCATACTACCTCGTCCATGTATGGTAAATTACTTGTTTAATTCCGAACTAAGACAGAGTAGTTTATAATTTTCCAAACTACATACAAACTAAAACAGAGTAGTTTATAATTTTCCAAACTACATACAAACTAAGACAGCTACATTTTATATATAGTTTGTGATATTGAATTTATTCGACCAGATATACTTACGCAGTTGCTGACGTAGACCCCTTTCAAAATTTTCATGATCTGTTTCACTGTCACGAGGACAACAGATTCTTCATCGTGGTAAACTGTCTCACTGCACCACAAAAAAAATATCAAAATCAAATGCCTATGATTTTATTGGCGAATATAAATAATGGTATTTTACATACTTGGGTCCCTTGTTGTATTTATCTAAAAAAGAAGTCAGACATTTTTCGGATAAGTAGTGTGCGCAATGTCCACGGTATTTCTGGTCAAGCATACGTAGAAATTCAGATTTATCTTTATATTTCCCAGCATCACTTGGAACAGCCATAACTTGTTTTTTTCACAGAGGTGGAATTGTCCAGTACTCAAAGTCGTCATCAACCAAAGCCTTCCTCTATTTCCTCTTAATCCTCTTCACCATTGAGTTCTGACCAACCATTTTCTCATTGACCGCTTCCGGAGTACATGCAGAATGTGCTTGTGTTACTGCGTGCACAACCGGCTCAACTACATCCACGTACCACCTGTTCACAATTACACGATAAGTTAGTTAGTCTGTTTGGTTGCATAGATTTTAAAATACAGAGAATTCATTTGACAGATTTTTTGGTGATTATTAAATAGAGAAGTTTGTAATTATTTGACAGAGTAGTTTATAATTATTACACTGAGTAGTTTCTAATTATTTAACAAAGTATTTCGTAATTACTTAACAGATTGGGTTGTATTAATTTACTATATTAGTTCGTAATTACTTAACAGAGTAGTTTGTAAATATTTAATAGAGTAGTTCATAATTATTTAACAGAGTAGTTTGTAATTATTTAATATACTAGTTCGTAATTTCAAATTTATATTTCATAACTACTAATTTTTGTTTAAAGACCTTTTTTTTTTCAAAGTGTTTAAAATAAAAATAAAATTATGAACTACAGGTTGTTTTTAAGTATACCTGTCGTCGGATTGGCCAATCAATTTCGTTTGAATTTTATTCAGCTATTTTTGCTCCTCAAGCATCAGCTCAAGCTGGGAGTTATTCGACTCCTGCAGCCCCTTCGTCCGTAGATTATATTCCCCACGGAGCTCCGACAATTGGCTCGACTTAGTCGCTAGCCCTTCACTCAGATTCCATATATTATCATTCTTGTTCTTCAAATCTTCCTCCGCTCTCTTCAGCTTCACCACAAGATCGGCATATGGCAATTTTTCACCGTCTACCGTCGGATCCAAAATACTTATTGGCACCGCATTTATAACATTACCAGCTCCTACCAAATCCATTATTTGGTCTTTCAAATGTTTATTTTTATCATCCAATCTGGCATAGTCTTCCAGCAGCTGGTTGTGAACTTTCATGATTGATTCATTTATGTTCGGTGCGCCGATATTATCTCCCTCAAAACCTCTGAATTGTTCATCTCGCACGCCAGCATCAATTCCGCCACGATCGTCTCCATCATTGGAACTTTGATTTGTATATCCATCCTTCATCCCTTTGCCTATTCTTTTGTTTCGAATAGGAACTCTGTGCTCTGCTAATCCCTCAATCCAGCCCTCGACATTCTTTTTCTCGAAAACAAACCTCAATTCCTACACCAATCTCTCCCTCATTGGATTTTTGGGTTGAGTTTCCGGCACTCACCCCCTCTCGGACTTTCTTGTGCGCATTCCAATTCTTTAGTCGGTCATAAGATGTCACTTCGCAGTCGTCGGTTGGAGTTGGCTCGCGACAATCTGCATAAATAGTTTTTTAGTATAATAGAACAGAGTAGTTTCAAATTTAACAAAAGTAGTTACGTGTGATTTTCTAAAAAAACTTCAAGAGCAGTTTCAAATTTCTCCCTTGTAGTTTGAAAACATGGGAAAGGCACATCTAATTAAGTAAATTTAAATCTGTATCCTACATTTGTGATAGATAATTTTTTATTTTACAAAAATTGTTTGAATTTTTTGTTGTTGAAAATTTCTGAATTTATCAAGACTAGTTTGAAATTYTCAATCTACATAAAAAKCTAGTTAAAACATCAATATTAAAGAAATATCAGTATTATTTCCTACAGTAGCATTTTTCTAAGTATTTCCGCATCGATCAAGAGTAGTTTTTAATTTTTTCAGATAGTTATAATAATAAACTATACAGATTTATAAACATTTTCAAAAACCTGCCAGCGGGTAGGACATTACATATGAATATTCGTCACCGGGCAATATAAGCATACCTGATCTTCTGCAATCTCAGTTAACAGCCCCTTCTTTACTACTTCTTTCAATTTCGGCAGGTGCCACTTCACCAACCGTGGAATCCTGGAAAGAAGATCAGATCATTCGTCGACAACACGCACATGCTCATACAACCAATACTACAATAATTGAAGAAAAAAGATACAGAAAATCATTTTTTAAACATTTAAAAATTCAATAATTCACTAGATTATTTTTTTTTTCAAAAAATATCCTACCAGGAGTATTATTGTGCAACCCTTAACTTGATACAGGTGTTGATGGCCGGATACCAGGGAATCAATTAACAAGGTAAGTATCTTATCGCTCCAGTTATACTTCCTCATATGGTCGATATTCTCGACATACTCCAACCAACCCCATGTTAAGGTGAAGCCATTCCGGGGGAAAAAACTGTCACAAATAGAAGCAAGCACATAAGCCGCACAACATCCTCGACATCATCTGCTAAGGCTTCAGCCAAGTTTCTCGAGAGCACCTCACCGAGCTTGTCTTTAATTAGCTTCTGATTTAAAACAGTTTTCCCCTCAAACATCCTCGTGCAAAAGGTCCATTCCTTCTTTTTCCCCTTAAACACTTCTATACTCGTATCACCATCAACAATACCAAAAATTAACTGAACGTCCAGCTTCGTCAGACCTACCTCAGTCCTACCTAGCTTGAATTTCCGGCTTTCAGGGTTGAAAACGGCCATAATGTCTTCGGTGATGTTATCTACCCTACGACAATCGGAATATACTATCCTACGTAAATATATACACTTGAGCAAACTGTAAAAAGGCGTCTTTTTCATAACCTCGAAATGTTCATTCTTAAATCTATCAAAGTAATCAGAAAAAACGCTGACTATGCTGGACATGCTGCACCTGAATTGCATGCAAATAAATCACACAATACACCACTTGAGAAAAACTGCTTTTCCTGAATAAGAACCACTGAGTCGAAAAACAAACAAGCATAAGTAACTTACTCCTTCTTCTTCGTGCTTTTAGTTGAAGCGGCCATCTCCTCGGGTACCCTAGGAAAAATTCAAAAGGCACAGTTTCAAATATATATTAACAAGTTTCAATTATATATTAAGCAAAATAATATCGACAAACAAAACGACCAATGATATCTATACAAAATATAAATATAAACCACTGAGTGAATTAAAAAGTACATCAACTACATGTTGGAAACAACTTATTCAGTTCCACAATACATTTCATATAATTCAAAAATAGCAAGTAGTGTCTAATTACAAAATGAGAGATAAGTTTATAATTTTCAAAATTACTCATCCCATACAAATTATGCAAAATTCCAGGCTACTTGTTCAATTCATAAAAACATAAAAGACATTTCCAAACTACTAGGTAGTTAATTATTATAAATTTCAGAGTAGTTTGTAATTCTTCAAACTACTCTTCCAAACAAGAATTGGAAACTACTCAAAAATTATTTAAAGTACTCATTCCAAACCATCTCCTCGGGTACCCTAGGTAAAATTCTTCAAGGCATGGACTAAGAAAATTACAGTGTAGTTTGTAATTTTTCAAACTACTCACCCAAACTAGCACGACGCCATATATTGGAAACTACTCATTCAATCCCCAACTGAGAATATAAAATTCTAACTCAGATCCAAACTCTCTTGTGAAAAAGGGACAACTCAGTTTTCATACATTCAAAAATACTCTTGGGAACTACACAGTTTTCATACATTCTTCAAACTACTCATCCAAACTAGAACAACACAGGGGGTTGTTGGTAAAATACTCATTCAAACCCAAACTGAAAATATTACAGAGTAGTTTATAATTATTCAAACTACTCACCCAAACTATCACGATGACATATATTAGAAACTACTTATTCAATCCAAAACTAAAAATATTCCAGAGTAGTTTGTAATTATTCAAATGACTCACCCAAACTAGCACGACGACATAAATTAGATACTACTCTTTCAATCCCAGACTAAAAAAATTACAGAGTAGTTCGTAATTATTCAAAATAATCACCCAAAATAAAATGACGACAGATATTCGAGACTACTCAAACAATCCAAGACTGGGAATATAAAATTCTAACTCAGTTCCAAAATCTCTTGTGCAAAAGGGGAAACAACATCAAACTGCACCAAATTTACTAACTAGTTTACAATTGCGAAATCAGAAAGTAGTTTCTAATTATGCAACATTTTCACTAGTAGGAGTAGACAAGAATAAATCAATTGAAAAGAAAAACTATCTACTCCTACGATTTCGAAGAAAAATTGCGCCATAAAAATTGAAGCTGGGACAGAAAAATCTGCTTATCCAAAATAATTCTAAACTTACTTGGTAGTTTTATTCCTCTCCGCCCTCCTCCTCATATGGCCACGGTTATTTATACCCGAACTATTGCTTCGCCCAGAACAGAGTCGAATCTCTTGCACAGGCGCAAGAAGTGGGATTTGATTTTGGAACAGAAAATTTAGAGGATACGGTGGATTTTGTGGAATCAAAAGAACGGGGATTCTGTGCGATTTTTTTCGGTTTAGAAGGTGATTTTCAGAGATCAATTCCCGCGAATTAAGGAATTCGAATTGAACCGGTTGTAGTTTGGAATTTAAGTATCGGCAGCGTTGAATTCCGCAGGGAGGGGCTTGATATAGACGAAAGATCAAAATAATCGGTATGGGATTCTGGCAGAGTAGTTCTCACTTTCCGAATTCTCCTTTCCATTTTTTAGGCGGCAGGATTTTTTCTTGGATTTCGATAAAATAAATTTTTTTGTAAAAATGCATCAATTAAGGTTGATTGACAGGAAAGAGAAAATTTCTTAAGCGTGGCATACGGGTAGCAATATGACGGGGTAATATTGTCTACACTAAGCATGTTAGGATTTTTAGGGAAATTTTATTTTGGTAGGACTAGTTGGGAATTTTTTTCCTTCTTTTGGAGTAGTTGGGAATTTTCCCATTTTTTTATTGCATTTGAGGTTTGTTTTTCTTGGACAAGAATAATTTATATTAGGTCAAAAACTAAATCAAACTAGTGTATAAGTGATTCAATAGTAAAAACATTGTTAGTGTAGTAAAAAAGCACTACAACTACATAAGAAAAGCACTCTTATTGTAATATTGGTTTAACAGAAAAAGCATTGTTAGTGTAGTAAAAAAGAAATGCAATTATATAAAAAAAGCAGTTTTAATATATTAAGAAAATCAATCTTATTATATTTGAATATTAATACATGAGTAATCTGCTTAAGAACGTCATTAGTTTTTTTAATCTTATTTTTAAGTAACTTAATAAATTTAATGGAAAATCTTTGTTTCCTTTTAAAAAAAGGAAAGATAAAATACAATCTTTTGTTTTTTCCTTTCAAAAGAAAAAGATAGATAAAATACAATCGGCAATTAGTCTAATTTACCCCTACTGACTTTCCCATACTGCCATATTTATGTTTTTACCTTTCTTAAAAGCACAATTTTCATTTAATCTTAGCCATTCATCTGATTATATTAATGGTGTAGATTAACCCATAGGTTCATAAATAAGGACGAGTTTTCATTTGAACTCAACCATATATATATATATATATATATATATATATATATATATATATATATATATATATATATATATATATATATATATATTAATTACATCTAAATAAAATACTTACAAAAATCTAATGTGATACAAGATCAGTAAATGTGTCGTCGGGTCTTTGGTGCATAGTTAAGAAAAGCTTGAATGCACTGGGTTCCATGCCCATATCCTCACGCTGCATATAATATTTAAATTATATTTTAACTAATTATGAACTAATTAATTACTTACGAGGTAAATTTACAAACACATTTAAATTTACTTACGAGCTGACGTGTATGACCAATCGCAGTTCGAGACCCATCTCTGTGCTTGGATATCCCAGTACCAAGTCCGTTGGGCTCGCTTGTCCTATTCCTCCTCGAACTGCTTCTTATTCTCTGACTTCTTAAACTTCATTACCCATCTCCTCCAGATGTCCTCGCCCACGCACGCGAGCACCCTCCCCTCCGTTATCCACTCTTCCTTCCACTCGTAGAGACAACTGCACCAGCTAGCCATAGAACTATAAAAGTTACCTTGTGCGACCTCCTCAGAATACAAACTCGGGTCCCAATAACAACACCTCTGCAAAACAAAACAAAATAATTTGATTAATAAAAATTATTGTATATAACAACTTTCAAAAATATTATTAGTTATTTACCAAAAACTCGGGCCACTATAACTAACAATGAGAATGGGGAATATGCTCGTACTTCCACCCATCGGGGTGTACACGAGCCTCGTGGATCAGCCGAAGAATCATCGGTAACTCCGCCGAGTGACTGCGTAACCTAGGAAAATATATGATTAATTAGAGCAATATATTAACATAGAGAATTTATTAGAAGTAATAATTAAATTAAATTTACTTACCTTAGGGGGACGACATTGACCTCGATCATACCAGGACGTGGTGGCATGAGGCCTCTCGATGTACTAGCAACGGATGGGGTGGATGGGATGGTTGGCGGAGTCCCTGCTGATATGTTCATCATATTATCATCTTTATTCCCTAAGTGATGATGAGATGAAGATGATGAACCAAAAGAAGCACGACCCAAATATGGTTCCAGAGAAGAACATCCATGACCTCTACCTCTCATCTAGAAAATATTAAAGTTTAAGTATAGATGCACAATTAAACCGGGGTGAATGAATTAATATAATCTCAAACTATATATGTATGTATCAGTTTTATAGATAACCTAAATCGACATTTTCATTATCTAGGTTATCATCAAACTCATCTTCGTTTGTATCTTCTTCATCAGTTAGAAACTCATCTTCTATCTCCTCCTTTGCCTTATCGACAAGTTCATCTGATTCATTAATAATAAGGTCGACATGTAATTGGAAATCTCCGTCCCCCAATTGTATTAGATTATGCATTTCTATCTGCTTCTATTGAAAAGATTGATTAGGAAACATAGGCTCAATAAAATCTATTGTCGATCTCCCTTTAATTTTGCACGTTGCCAACCAATCCAGCTTATCTCATTTCAAACTTGGATAAGGGCAGTATTAAACTTGAACAGCTTGAGCACCAAGTACAAATAACTTATAGCGATTGAATCTACACTTATAATTGACATCAACAATTTGTGCTTGCGATAGTTGGATCAAACCACTCACAGGTGAACATGAGTGTGCTCTTGTAAGGCAACCCTGTATAGTCGAGTCTAACAACTTCTACGAGATGACCATAGTAAACATACTCATCATCCCAATAGTTTATTCCTTTTATACAGACATCCGTTCTCAAAGTTGATTTATTTGATTTGTATGCAACTGTGTGAAACACGTATCCATTTATCTTGCAACCATGATATGTAGTCACACATCGTGATGGACCTAGCTAGACTCTTAATGTACTTGTCGGTGACATTGATCAAGGGATCTTATGCCTATAACAATGAAAAGTAATAAACATATTATTTATTAAGATTTCTATTTAAACTGCATATATATATCACAACTGTATATAATTATTTTAGAAGAACTCACATATCTCTCAAACCAATTGACAAATTCACTTTTCGATTTTATTTTGAGTCCACCATCTGTAATGTTTGGTTGAGATTGTTTTACAGCCTACGTGAAGATACTCCATATGGATAAAGATTAAAACTGTCTTTTTTTTTATTATATAACTTTAGTTAAAAAATTATAAATATTGGCATTTCGGACTTGATAAAATCTTGGACTTCTTCACAGTTCAGTAAAATGTAATTTCTCGCCGCATCGAGTTCTTCTTTGCTCAAGAATATTTTTTTACGATGTCGTGAACATTTCACCATATTTTTTAAATATTGAAGAATGTCATCATCATCGTCTTCACCATTTTGTCCATCGTCATTATTAGGCAAATTTTTCCTTTTCGTTAAGACATGATCTTTAATACAAAGTGAAAGTTGATGCCTCTTCGATAAGATATGCATTTACTATCGAGCCCTCGATGCATGCCTTATTCTTCACGTTGTCCTTCAGTTTGCGAAGAAATCTCTCAAATGGATACATCCACCTATATTACATTGGACCTGCACTTCTCGCCTCGTATGCTATGTGAATTAGCAAATACTCCATGGAGTCAAAAAAATTAGGTAGAAAGATCTTTTCAAGTTGACTTAAAATCAGAGGAATATCACGCTCTAAACGACTTATACCATCAGTCCCAGCCACTCTGCAACTGAGGTTCTGAAAAACAAACTCAGCTTTGTGAGAGCCTTCCACACAAGATGGGGAAGTAGTTCTCGAAAGGCAATTAGTATCAACCTTTGCATGAAACATGACAGTTATGACTCTTCATCCCGAACAATCTCAATAACTTCATATCAACTCAACGCCCCAAATTTGATGCATATCTATCTGAAAATTAAAGTGTTTTGTACCCACTCACACAAGGTAACTTTTGATGTCTTATGTAATGTGTAACAAGTTTAAGGATACTCTCCTACTGCCTCTTGTTGTAGGCTGGGGCAAATACAATATTCATTCAGTTCATCCCTGGATATGGGATTGTTTTTTGTCTTCTCCTGGGTATTCATAACCATGTTGAACACATTATCAAATAATTTTTTCTCGATGTGCATAGCGTCTAGATTATGTCAAATTAATTTGTACTCCAGTATGACAAATCTTAAAATATGCTTATTTTTTTCCAACCACTTGATTTTGCTATGTGTCCATTGATGACTGCTGCATCTAGAACAATAACTTTCAGAAGCCCCAAACTTTCTAGAGAAATCTCTATTCATGATCGTACGCTCGGCGGTGGAGTCTCCACCTTTTAATTTTTTTGAAAATTTCTTTTGTCTTTTCGAAAATGATGATTACAATCAAGAAACTTCCGATAATTATCAAAGCAAGATTGTTTCTTGCTGCACTTGAGAGTAAATACATTCGAACGTTCCATGCAATATGGACAAGTCGTTCTCCCAGTCGTGCTCCAACCAGACAACATGGAGTAGGTGGGAGAATCGCTGATTGTCCACATGATCGCTGCACATAACTGAAAATTTTATTTTTAGAGATATCATACGAGGATGCACCGACTGTCCACAGTTGATTCAACTCGGCAATTAGAGGTTGTAGAAACACATCCAACTTATCCTTTGGGTTTTTGGGGCCTGAAACAAGAACACTCAAAAACTTTTATTGCTCTTTCATACACATCCATGGAGGTAAGTTGTATGGTGTGACTATCACTGGCTACGAAAAATATTACGCCCTGAAACTATCAAAGGTTAGAAACCATATGTGCAAAGGCCCAATTTTACATTTCGACTTTTGGCGACGAGCTACGGATGAGTTTGATTGAGATATTTCCAGGTCTCTGAATCTGACGGGTGACGCATCACACCATCGTCAACAACGTGTTTGCATGCCACCTCATGTCCTTTGTAGTTACTGCAGATGCGTATAGCCTTTGCAAATGATGAGTTAATGGAAAATAATACATCTTCTTATACACAATGCTGCTTTTTTGTCGTTTTAATTTTCCCTTCTTGGCGGGTTTAAACCGAGGGTGGTTGCAAAACTTGTAACTGGTTAAATTAGAATCGTCTCTCCAATAGATCATACAACTATTCAGGTAATAATCGATCTTGTCAATCGGTATACCAATTCCCCTCAATAACTTCTTTCTCTTGCAGAAGTCATCTGGTATATAATTATCTTTTGGCACAACTTCTTTGATTAAATCGAATACTTGATCATACCACTTTTGTGACATGCAATTTTCTGCCTTCAGGTTCATAAGATGGACAACTAAAAACAATTGATAAGGTTTCTCACATCAGGGATACAAAGGTTGATTTCCATCACTCAACATATCGTAGAACTTCTGGCCTCAGGACTTGGCGGTTCTTCTTGTAGGAATTTGATGGTGCCGTCGCGCAGCGGAAAACAAAAATATTTTTAAATAATTGAATCGAATTCAATTGACGACGGCACATTTTAATTTCAATTAATTCAAACAATATTTTAAATTACTTTACAATGAAACAATTCGAATTTCGTAAAATCGAACGAGCATGATAATATTATATTTAATATTAATCACATATATAACAATTATATATATATATATATATTAATATATAAAATATATTTATAATTATATATTATATACCACATGCATGCAAAAACCACATGCACTTTATATAATATATATATACATAGACAACATTAACCATTTCATATATACTTTAACTATATATATGTCTATCCAGCATGCATGCATCACATTATATATATAATTAGCATGCCCACATAAGTTATATATATAATATATATATATATATATATATATATATATATATATATATATATATATATATATATATCAAAGTACAACACAGCACACATATATGAATATCGCATATATATATATACATCCACCATTATACCTCACTGCGCGACGACAGGACCAGCGTGGCGGAGGGAGTTCCGGCGACAAGGCGGCACTAGGACGGCAACGGGTGCGGCGGCGCTGCTCACGGCAGAGGAGCAGCGGGCTGTCGGGAGCGCTGGCGGCTGTTCGGAACAGTGAGGCAGCAAGCGGGTGTTGTCGGCTGCGGCGCTGCTCACAACAGCACTTCGTCCCCGACTGTTGGGCAAGCGATCCTTGCGACACTTCGGCTGACGGGTGCGACGCGAAGGCAGGCGGGTACGAAGCGGCTCGAAGCGGCGTGACGACAGCAACTCCGGCTCCGGCGATGACAGCAACGAATTTTCGTCTGCACTCGTTTTTAACAGCAGGCGCGGCTGTTATGGCGCGGTCGAAGTCCGGCAGTGGCGTTGCGTCTCCGACGACGGCGATCCGGCGGCTGTGAGGCGGCGTCTCCGGCGTATCGGTGTCACACACCGTATTGCCCGACGTACTCGCAACGAAACACTAGTCTCGTCGTGAGATTGAGAACGATGGTGAAAAACGACGACCGAACATTTCGGTGGCGTCGGCCGACGGCAAGCGACGGTGGACGGCTGGGGAGGAAGACGGCTGGGAGCTTGGTGGCTATGGTTTTTTCAAAAATATTTTTCTGCCGAAGAAGACGTGTGTGTCTCTTTCTTAAAACACTTCTTTTTTTTTTTAATAGTTTAAAGAAGCCCAACTCTGATGGGCTCTGGATGGGCTCAGGAAACACGTGGTGTGACCCTCAATGGTTCAGGTGTAAGCTAGCCATGGGTTTCACAACACATTGTGATTCGAACAACACATTGTTCTTATATGAACTCGTCCCTTAGAGTCTCTGATTAAATAAAACTCATTTTACTTAATCACTAGTCAAACCAGAACCCAACGAAT
>BMAC01000469.1:223659-252634 GCA_014905375.1 Phtheirospermum japonicum
TGAGGTCTGGGTCTTAAGGATTAATGTTGTACGCTATACCATAGAAATCATCTACTCGATGAGTGGGAACCACTTAGAGATTTCTAGGCGAGGGAGTTCAGTGAACTCATCTTATGAGCACCTACTTATGTATGTCGATGTTCAGACACCGTGACCGATGAGATGCGGTCCACATACACTAAGTACTAGTATTTAATGGGAAAGGCCTGTATCCTCATTATGACGTAACCCTTTGACTAGGAACAAGTTCGATGAGTTACATTACGTGCTGGATTATCTCACGGTTCTGCTAGACCAATCCACCGTAATAAAGTAACTTCATCAGGACTATACCTATGCAACAAACATGGGATAAAAGATATGGAATGCCAATAAGTATAAAATATATTATTACGAATAAAAACCGATTGTATTACAAGAGAATGGTCAGACCACAGCCACAAGTTGGCTTGTTGGTCACCTTATTCTAACACTTCTACATTAGGAATCAATACAAAGTTTGGACCGGCTGCGTCATAAACCATACTGATGTAAGCAATTAAGGATTATTCAGGAGTAGAGTAAGATGATCCTCCAATGTAAACCTCAGTGTTGACACGATAAGTGGAATCAAGATTTGTTTCATCGTGGAATGTCTAGCTGTAGTAATCTGGTGTGAATTCATTTTTAACAAGATGAAATTTGATCTCGTTTGCATCGTAGTAACTGCAATTCCTACATTCAGTATGACTACAAGGACACTTCAATTTTTTCCCGCCCTTCATTAATGCATGGGTGAGTGCAAATTGTATGAAACTCTCCACCCCTTCCACGAACGCATTGGGCAGGTAATCGTCAACCCTCTGTTTGTACATCCAACTACGGTCAGAACTCATCCTATGATATCATAATTATGACTAATAATAAAGATGATCAAATTATAGATTAGCGAGCATTATGAGGGTGCCTATAGAAAAAAATTAAATCTTTTGTAAGGGCCTTATCCCATTCAAGAATGTGATGTTCAGAAGTAAAATTATCTTACTATGCATTTTGAAAACCTGAAAATTTCGGTAGTACTCCCCTTAATTCTAAGTACACATATATTGTAGTGCACCCGAGAACAAATGAGAGATAGAAATTAAAATTCAAAAGTCCACAAAATACATACGTACTAAGATAATCACATTCTCAAATTGTCTAAATAAGTGGACAATTTAGAATTTAGTATCAAACTTTCTATTTGATATTAAACCCCAAACGGGTCTAAGGTAAGTGTTTGAGTATCAAAAGAAAGAATATAACTGATCCTAGAGTGAATTTTAAAATTCGTTATTGGAGGGACAAAACCTCCCGGACTGCACTGTACACCACGCCATCACATACGTATACAACATATATATATTCAGCACATATCATATAACATAAATATTAATTAAACTGAACATTCACTTGTTCATCACCACGGAATTTGAAAACCCCTACCATGCACTTTTTAAAACCACCATCACATTTTTTAAAAAATTTAAAATCCGTTATCGGAGGGACGAAACTTCCCTGATGGAGTCGTACAACTCGTCATCACCGAAGTCAACCCCAACCAATCACAACACCAACTAATAACTACATGTATATATTAATAACAGATCATATAATATAAATATTAATTAAACAGAACACTCACTTGCCGATCACCTGAAAACCCCCACCATGCACTTTTTAAAACTTTTCAAAACATCATTATATTTTTAAAGAAATTTAAAGTCCATTATTAGAGGGACGAAATCTCTCGGCCGGCGCCATGCACCACGTCATCATCGACGTCAACACCAACCAATCACAACGTGTATATATTATTCACAAATCATAACATTTATATTAATTAAACACAACATTGACTTGCCGATCACCACGACATTTGAAAACCACCACCACAAATATTCTAAAATTTTCAAATATGAAATATTAAGAAATCAATCCTAAATTTTGAATTAATTGATAAATAAACTCCAAACTAACCCTAATTTTTAAAATCAAACTCAAATATCTAAATAATTATAATTTAACCCTAATTTCTTAAATTAATTCCTAATTAATCCCAATAAAAATCAAACAAAATCAACCCTAAATATCTAAATATTTTCAATTCAGCCCTAAATTTTGAATTATTTGATAAATAAACCCCAACTAATTCTAATTTTCAAAATCAAACTAAAATATTTAAATAGTTATAATCCAATCCTAATCTTTCAAAATATTCCAAATTAAACCCTAAACGAACCCTAATTTTTGAAACCAAATCTCAATATCTAAATAATTAATTCCTAATTAAATCCAATAATATCAATATTTTTGAAATAAATCCCAAATATCTAAATATTTAAAATTCAACCCAAAATTTGAATAAATAAACCCAAACTAATCCTAAATTTTTAAATCAAGTTCAAATATATAAAATAATTACAATTGCACCCTAAATTCTTAAAATATTCCGAATTAAACCCTAAACTAACCCAAAATTTTGAAATCAAATCCAAATATCAAAATAATTACAACTCAACCCTAATTTGTCGAATTAATTGCTAATTAAGCCAAAAAATAATCAATATATTCGAAATAAATCTATAAATATATTTTTAAACAACTAATTCAAAAAATAAACAAAAAGAAAAAATACCTTGCGGTACCGGTGGTAGAGCGGTGGTGGCTGGCCGATGCTGGTGGTGGTGGCGCCGCGGTGGTAGTGGTGGCTGGCTACGGTGGTGGTGTGCTCTCTTCCTCTCTCCCTCTGGTGGTGATGGTGGCCGCTCTCTCTCCTGATCTCTCGCCACTGCGCTTCTCTCTCTCTCTCTCTCTCTTTTTTTTTTTCAAACCGTAGAAACAGGCTTGGGATGGGGGGTATATTTGTTTAGGATTTTTTCTGACGACCTAATGAGCCATCAGCATATATTCATTTTTTATTTTCTTGACAGGTAACGGCCGTCAACATATGTTTTTTATTTTGCTGACGGGCAACAACCGTCAGTAACAGTAGCCATTAGCTACCCGTCAGCAAACCCATCTCTAATAATGAATATTAGATAATGCTGACAGGCTATTGACGGGTCGGTGGCGGGTAATTTGCTGACAGCCTATGCCCTTCAAAAATCCGCCAGTATTGTCGACCTGTCAGCAATCCGTCAGTATATGCCGACGGGTGCAAGCCCGTCAGCAAATTCCATCAGCATTCACTAGTTTTTTTTGTAGTGATTTCTTAAAAAACTGATTGGTCAATCTCTTTTAAGCACCAACTTATGAGGAGGCAAGCCATTATAAAGTCAAACTGCGTAAAAATTTATTATCATAGTACTTTTTTGACTCGTTAATGGCTTACTCAAAACTACGCACTGTTCTTTCTTTTACGTGAAATACGGAGATCAATCTATCATTCAATACATACTCTTTTTTAATTTTAAGTGACCAAGGACAAGTTTTGCCCTCGGTGGTTGCTGAGGGGAAATAAAATCCCCTTAAAAAAATTTATAATAATAAAAAAATAACATTTACCGATCAATTAATATTTCTCGTGATTCTAAAACAACGAAACCAGTCTCGTGGTGTCTTTATAAAAATAACGACACTTCATTAATTATATTTGCAATGAAATAAGTCGATCACTCGTATGTGGATAATATTGATCATATTAGAGCATCTTCAATGCATTGTCAATTGAAGTAAAATATTTGCCACATAGGTTAAAAAATCTTATGTGACAAAGAAAAATTGTAGACAATGTCTAGCACACCATCTACATCTAGATGGTGTGCTAGACATTGTCTATTTGATTTATTTCCTAATTTTTTGATCATGTTATACTAATTAATTATTCCTTTCCTTTCTTTAATCAATTAATAATCAATTATTCCCTACAATCCACATTTACCATTGGAGAAGTTTTTTTAATTATTTATCTTCTATTTTCCATGTCATTGACAATCCACAATGTAGTATTGAAGATGCTCTTACATGATACATGTCAATAAATACATGTTCGATGATAATTATACAGTATAGTTAGGTTAAATAGATTAAGTGCGTAAAATGACATTATATGATTTATTTGAATGAAATTATATATATTTTTAAATATATATATAAATTTTTTAATTTTACAGGATTGAGGGCAAGTCTTGCCCTCGATGATTGCCCAGGGGAAATAAAATCCCCTCGGTATTTGTCGAGAAAAATAAACCTCCTCAATATCACCGACGGTAATCCCCTCGACAATTCCGATGGATTTTGTACTCGGTATACGTGCTTTCAGAAATCTTTCGATATTACCTTCGTCAATAGTAGTGATAAACGTTGGGGTCGAGTTATCGAAGAATTTACCGATAATGTCATTCCCCTCGTTAATGCCCTCAATAAAATAGTGTCGTTCCCCTCGTTAATGCCCTCAATAAAATATGTTTTCGATATTACCAAGGGTAATGTTTCCCCTGGTATTTTACTCTTTTTTTTTTTGGGTTGTAGTGTATTATAAATTACGAGTAAAGCTTATATTGATGAAGTATTATGAGTATAGATTGAAAAATATTTATTAAAAAAAACTATACGGGTGTTTTGAGTATTTCGACTAGTAAAAGAGGGTTTATTAAATAAATAATATGTTTTTTATTCAAAATTGATAAAATAGTACTAAAAAAAATCATTGAAAAAGTAGGGCGGGACGCCATTGGGAAAGGCGTCCCGCTCACATTCTAGAAGGTAGGAAAGAAAACCGTTGTAGACGCCTTTCCCAGTGGCGTCCCGACCCTAAAGTACATTCTAGAAGGTATAAATAAATAACCGTTTTAGAATGTGAGGCTGAAATGAAAAAAAAAATTAATTGACATTTTCACAAAATTAATAATTTCCTCATTTATAAATAAAAATAAAATCAATTTTATTAAGTAATTAAGAACTAAAAAAGAAACAAATAAATTCGAATTTTCACTTAATTAATGATTTCTCACAAAATAAATAAATTAAGACTTTTTTTCACATAATTAATAATTTCATATAAAATTTATTCTTCACATTATTAAGACTTTTACACAAAATAAATCAATTGACATATTAAAGATTTTAATTTTTCATATAATTAATAATTTATATGTTTGTGATTTATTTTGTGTAAAACTCTTAATTATGTGAAAAACAAAATTTATATAAAATTATTAATTATGTGAAAAAAGTCTTAATTTATTTATTTTGTGAGAAATTATTAATTAAGTGAAAATTCGAATTTACTCGTTTCTTTTTTAGTTCTTAATTACTTAATAAAATTGATTTTATTTTTATTTGTAAATGAGGAAATTATTAATTTTGTGAAAATGTCAATAATATTTTTTTTCATTTCAGCCTCACATTCTAGAACGGTTATTTATTTATACCTTTTACAATGTACTTTAGGGCCGGGACGCCACTGGATAAGGCGTCCCGCTCACATTTGGAACGGTTTTCTTTCCTACCTTCTAGAATGTGAGCGGGACGCCTTTCCCAGTGGCGTCCCGCCCTACTTTTTCAATGATTTTTTTTTTTTTAGTATTATTTTATCAATTTTGAATAAATAACATATTATTTATTTAATAAAGCCGTAAAAGACGGATTGCAAATAAAATTGGCCTTTCTAAACTCTTATCGGGCCCGCTCATTGCCCAAGCCGGACGATATCAGTACTAGTTGAACCCAACAGTTGAATAAAACGGAACAAGACAACTGGTTGTTGAAAAGAGGAATAAATGTGGCCTTTTCTCCACAGAAAAAAATAGCTGGACAAACAATAATCCATCCACTGACTGCATTTGCAATACGCAGAGAGAGACATGGAGTGGTGTGTGTCGATGCCGAAAATTGAACTACATGCTCATCTCAACGGCTCCATACGAGACTCCACTCTAATGTGCGCCCACTTTCACTTTCACGGTTTCATTTTTCCATTTCACAACCTCGCCTGGTTTTCAATGCTTGATGCTAAGCCAAGTAAAAGCGAAGCATGAATTTCGTCAGTATTTTATATTCTTAATTATTATTTTTAATTGGAAGAAAATGCTATTTGTGCAGGGAACTTGCCAGAGAATTGGGCGAGAAAGGCGCCATAGTTTTCTCAGACGTCGAGCATGTTATACTCAAAAGTATGGTGTTTCTCTCTCTAATCTTCTCTTTTGTTCCTTTTCTTAAATCCGTTTAGCATGGAGCTCCTTTATGCCTGTAGCCTAATTATAGCACAGTTAAATTTGGAAAATATTCTGAGTGGCCTGTTATGTTTCATTTTGTGTAAACCCTAGACCTTCTTTTTATTGCCTTTTCGGGCTTAGTGAGATAATTTTTTATTTTTGAGGTGAAATGTTAATCTGGAAGTGATTTAAACGAGTGCAGATGATCGTTCACTCAATGAAGTGTTCAGATTGTTTGACCTAATTCATATTCTCACCACCGACCACAAAACTGTTACGAGGATCAGCAAAGAGGTGCGAGTGCGAAATAATTTTTTGAGGTGGTTGTATTTGTAGTTCTAAACATTTGGAACTTGTATTTACATTTTTTTTTTTGTGTGTGTTATGTTCAATAAGGTTATTGAAGATTTTGCTGCAGATAACGTTGTTTATTTAGAGTTAAGAACGACCCCAAAGGTATAACGGCCATTCTTATAGAAATTATAATACATTGGGTAAAGACGAGTTCTTACGTTTATGTAAAATGCAGAAAAACGAATCTAAAGGGATGAGCAAGCGTTCGTACATCGAAGCGGTTTTAGAGGGCATACGATCGGTCGATTCGGTTGATGTGGACCTTTTCGATCGTCCGAGTCCAGATATTTCTGTTAAATCTAATTTTGTGGATTGTTTATGTAATGGAACTGGAAAAAAGAAGATATATGTAAGGCTACTTCTCAGTATTGACCGTCGTGAGATGGCTGAAGCTGCAATGGAAACTGTATGTTAATAAATAAACTTCCATTTTAATGGTTTTTTCAAATTCTAAAGCTCGTATAGTTTGTTTTGTCGTTTCTTAAAAGGTGGAGCTCGCTTTGGGGATGAGGGATTTGGGAGTGGTGGGCATAGATCTTTCTGGAAATCCTCTTGTTGGCGAATGGTACCGTATAATACCTCTAGTCGTATTCGTATACATGATTTCCTGCAATATTGTGTTGGCATATAGAAAATGGATGATGAATTTTGATTTTGTGCTTGTACTAGGCTGACGTTTTTGCCAGCTTTAGAGTATGCTAAAAAGCAAGGACTTCAAGTAACTCTACACTGTGGCGAGGTGCATTTGATCTGTTCCTTCTATAATATTTATTTGTTTATTTATTAATGTGTTTATTATTATAAAAGGTTAATTGCAAAAAGTACTGTTGAGGTTTGATCTAATTACAAAAAGAAAAAAAAAATCCTACTAACTTTCAAATTACAAAAATACCCCTGAGATTTCATTTTGTCTTGTAATTAACCCTTCATAACCAAAATACATTTCCAAAACCTCCTTCCATTTATAAATATATTATACGTAGCCCTTAATTGTAACAGTGAATCAAACCTCGGGGTGTTTTTTGTAATTCTGAAAGTTGGCTAGTTATATTTGTAATTAGGTCAAACCTCAAGGGATTATGTGTGTGTGTTTCATGGGACCAACATTGATATAACTCTTGCTTTTTATTTTGCAACTTAGTGCTTATAGGTGCCGAATCCAGATGAAATCCATGCAATGCTAGATTTTTTTCCCAGGAGAATTGGGCATGCTTGTTGCTTGGAAGATGATGAGTGGAAACTTCTAAAAAGGCTCAGGATTCCGGTTCGAGCTTCATTTCCATCGCTGCATTATTCTTATTATGCCTATTCTTTTGGTCATCTAAAAGGGCTTGGTTAATTTAATTGTACCTGAAAAAATGTGTGTTAGAAACATTCCATCGCATTTTTGTAGTTCTTGGTCGTGCTTTAGTGCGACCATAGAATTACATTATTTTCTACGCTCCTGTTGTATATAAAATATGATTTCAGTTATGTTTGGGTTTTTGTCGCTTGCTGATGTTTCGTTTGACCGTCCTTCATTGTAACAGGTGGAGATTTGTTTGACATCCAACATTAGAACTGAAACAATTGCTTCTGCAGATGTTCATCATTTTGGTCTGATTTTCAAAACTCTTACTTGGTTGCAATATAATGGTTTATGTTTTTAAATCGCATTCCAAATGACTGTTACCATTTATTTGTATTTATTTATAAATTATTTTTTTTTTAGAAAGTGTGCTTAACTTAATTGTTTTTCTAATTATTAATTTCCTCAAGCAAAAAAAGAAGAAAGTTTTTGTATATCCAATTTGTAGTGGCATTATTTTTGCTTTCAGCTGATTTATACAAATCAAACCATCCGATGATTTTATGCACGGATGATACTGGAGTTTTCTCGACCAGCCTATCTGCTGAGTACGCCCTCGCCTCGTCTGCATTTGGTAAGTCTAATATTGCCCATGGATTCAAAAAAATGATGTTTTACTAACAATTTAGTTCGCTTCCTTTTTCTAAAAAAAATTAAAAAATTAAATAATTGTGACTTCTCGATTAGGTCTTGGCAAGAGGGAAATGTTTCAGCTTGCGGAGAAAGCCATTGACTTTATTTTTGCCTGTGATAGTGTAAAAGGCGAACTGAAGACGATATTTGCTACAGCTCTCGGGAAATTCAACTTATAATCGAAATTGCTTTAACATGACTTTTGAATGTCCTAGCATCAATCGTAAAGCCTTTATTAATGGCGCGCTCTATGATTTCATCTTTGTGCTATAAAAGAAATTGTTCAGATATTAATTCAGGTTTGTTGATAGTCTGAAACCCAAATGCAGTTGTGTATGTAGAACTCTGATGTATCAAGAAATGGTGTAGGTGCATATTGTCGATTGTTGGTGTGCGGTGCCATTGTTTTGTAAAATTTTAAAGCAGAGAGAGAGAGAGAGAGAGAGCTACATTTGCAAAATAATCATCCCATTGTTATTTGAGTAGGGGCGACCAGATATGTGAACCCGAATGGTCCAACCCGGACTCGTTTTGTCAACCCTAATTTCCAATGACATTATTGAACAAAAAAATAGACTCTAGTTGGAAAAGGTCTTTTATTCCCAGTATTTTTTGCGTTGTGTAATATTTCAGCAGCGCATTGGGTCAATCAAGGTTGCTGGGAAAACAGTTGTAAAAATTGAGCCCGTTCAACATGGAAGAATGCAACTTTTATGTTGGAATTGACTCTAAGGATGTTTTATCAAGACTAAAGTACTATATATGTGATCTCGAGTCTTTCACATTAGAGTGAATTTTAAAATGCATTTGTTACTTTAATTTTGCAATGCTTATTTTTAAAAGTTAAAATTAACATTAAAATTTATTTTTCACAAAAAGGTAATCCTACTTTTAATGCAAGAGTGAGTTGTTGAAAAATAGAAGTGGTAACTTCAACCTAGATTGCAATAGGTATATTAACAGGCCTAAATAGAATGAGATGATATGTGCTGTACCGGATGCAATGCATCTGGTGCATAGTATAATTGTACAAAACAATATGTGATGATATATGTATATTTGTATGATAATATAATATATGTATGTTTAGTGTGGTAATATATGAAATGTTATATGTGATGAATATAATTGTTGAAAATATGAATATTTATCATCGCAGAATATATATATATATTATTGCACAAAATATCAATTATAATTGTACAAAACAATACATTTACCATCACACAAAAAAGATCGGGTGCACCATGCTTTAGACGCACATAATATTCATATATCATCGTACAAAACATGCATATACCATCACATAACTTTTAAATGCATTAAACCATTAATACACTATCACAAAAATATACATATACCATCACATAAAAAATATAAACATATGATTATACATAGGAAAAATAAGTACACTGTGCACCCTAATATATCTAATAAATTGTCAAGTAGAATATGCATGCACTTTCTAAAATATGTAAACTCGCCTATGTAATTTATTAATAATGGAACTTGGCATTCCCTTGATAGTAGATTTAACCTATCTAATTTATTAATATTGTAATTCAATATTTTTTGATAATAAATTTAATATACAATCAAACAAAATATACGTAAATTATTTTACATCATAAATTAGGAGTGCAACTTACAATATTGAAGTCAACCGGAGTATGTATGCACTTTCTATGCGTAAACTATCAATCAATAATTATATCATAATCTTTTCACCTAACTATCTAATTTATCAATATTGGGATTTGGCATCCCTTTGATAGTAGGTTCTACCGTTCTAGGTCGAGTTGTAGAGATATTCACGCGTTTAATGCTAAACCGACTAGCTATATTATATACGAGGAAAAGAATAATCCGAGATGTGAAAGCAAGAAAAGGCGATGAAATTTTAGCATTATTTTAAACTTAAAATATGCAAAATAGACTATGTTTTTCTTATAAGAAGAGTAGTTAATTAATTTTACGTGAAATAAATAATTTTCATTTCCAATATCGATACGGTGCCGTATTGTTCGTCCCGTTCACCGCCATTCACAGTAGTAGGCCAGTAGCAATAAAGATTAAAGAGACACCAAAACCGCCAAATCCTGCAAAAATAAAATCATCACTATAATACAATGCGAGATCACAGGTGTTTGAGTTTCTTGTATCTAACCATCGTCTAATCATGTAATCACATTCCCACACCTTCAATCGGACAAATCCGATAATCCATGTAATTATCATAATCGTATTTCGTGCGATTCTCGGCAAATGTTCCTTCTCGAATGCAGAAATCCCCAATTCACAATTGTTAATCCAGTCTCGTCGGATCGCGGCATAATCATCAATTCCAGAAATTCGAGAAAATAAAGGGGAAAAAAGAAGCTTGATCTGAATTTTGGCATCAATGTCGTGGGGATTGGGTTGGAAGCGCCCTACCGAAGTCTTCCATCTGACGCTGAGTTACGGCCCGGACGCCGACACACTCGATGAAGCCTCTCCGACGTCATCGCGGTCGTCATCCGCCGCTTCGCCGGTCTTGGGCTCATCCCCGACGTCTCAGGACGCGGCCGCCGCCGCCGCCGCCAACATCACCAATCAGGAATCGTTAGGGTTTAGGATCGACCTTGATTGGACCGCCGGCGACGACGAGGATCAAACCGCGTTGAAGCTGCAGTCCCAGGTGATGGTCGCCTTGCCGACGCCGCAGGACACCGTGGAAATCGAATTGACAGAGAGGGCAGACAATCAGGAGGGGGGCATTTTGGAAAATTCGGAGGGTGGAGGGGAGGCTGCTGGTTTGGAGAACAGTGATGGCGCGGCGGGTGAGGTGGGGGTGGAGATGAGGGTCGTGAGGAAGAGGGAGCCGTTGAAGGGGGTTCTACTGTGGAGAGCCGGGGGCTCGGGGCAGCAGAGTGATGGAGGAGTGGGGGTTTTGGTGAAGCTGATGAAGTTGAATTTCGCCAATGGGGTTGCGGATGGAGGGGCCGTGGGTCCCGACTGCGCGGATCATTGGCGAAATGTTACTGTTGTCAGCCTCTGTGGTCTGGGATTAACCGTGAGCACTTTTATTCTGATTTAATTGCCATAATTTTAATACATGAGAGAAATTGAAGATGTGAACTCATTGAACTTTCACTTTGGTTCTTTGCACGATGTATCTTTATTTGTCTTTTGGTGATAATATTGTGCTTTGCAAACTGGTTCTGTTTGCTTTAATTTGGGGTTGTTGATGGGTGTCGCGCGTGCGCCCCACCGCCCAAACTTTATCTGTTTGCTTTAATTTGGGGTTGTTGATGGGTGGCGCGCGCGCCCTGGCCGCCCCCCACCCACCCCACCCGTGCCCTACAAGGTTCTTTTCCTTTTGTTTTAACTTTTAAGGATTGATTCTATACCGGTCTGGCATGGGTGTGTTTTTATCACCTTGATGTTTTTCCATCTTGTGAACTTGAGATTTCTGATCTATGAGTGTCAGGTTCTGACTACTTTATCAATCTCGTAAGGAGTTTTTTCAGGAGATCTTTGATAATGTAACTCCCTATTTACTTGTGATTTTGTTGTCCTCAGGCATTGCCCGTTGAGATAACTCGTCTTCCTCTTCTTGAAAAACTATACCTTGATAGCAACAAGCTATCAGTTTTACCACCTGAGCTTGGTGAGCTGAAAAACTTAAAAGTTCTTGCCGTAGATTATAACATGCTTGTTTCTGTGCCTGGTAAGATTTGGGTGTTCTTCTTGGGATTCTGATTTCTTTTAATTGAGTTGGTAGATGTTAGTTACCAATGAAACTATACCAATACTTTTGCTAATACATTCTTTGTGTTTGTTGGGAAATAAGCAGTTGAGTTAAGACAGTGTGCTGGTCTTGTTGAATTGTCTCTGGAACACAACAAGCTAGTCCGACCTATTCTTGATTTCAGGTCATTTTATTTTCACCTTCACTTTTGCTTTACTTTGTATCTACCAGTTTTCAAGATGATGTCTCGGATATTGTTCCGAAGCTTAATACTTATCTTCAGCTTGTTGACAGGGCTATGTCAGAGTTACATGTATTAAGACTTTTCGGAAATCCTCTTGAGTTTCTTCCTGATATTTTAGCATTACATCAACTTCGCCATTTGTCCCTTGCAAATATTCGGATTGTGGCTGATGAAAACTTATTATCAGTTAATGTGCAGATTGAGGTGTGTTATGATGTACTCTTCTTATGGTTATGATGCAGTTCAAGCATAAGATATTTTTTGAGTTGAATTTTACCTTTTTTCTATGGCGATTGATTCAGATGGAGAATAGTTCTTATTTTGTCGCATCTCGACATAAACTGAGTGCCTTTTTCTCTCTCATATTCCGATTTTCATCTTGCCATCACCCTTTGCTGGCATCAGCCCTTGCGAAGATAATGCAAGACGAGGCAAACCGTGTAGTTGTGGGGAAAGATGAGAATGCAATACGACAGCTCATTAGTATGATAAGCAGTGAAAATCAGCATGTGGTATGCTTCAGTTTGCCATGTAATTTGCTTGTCTATTTCTGATTTTATTTTATTTTTTCACTTGCCACTTATGCTTTTTGTTAGGTTGAACAAGCTTGCTCTGCACTCTCCGCCCTTGCTTCTGATGTTTCAGTGGCAATGCAATTAATAAAATCTGACATTATGCAACCTATTGAGAGAGTGTTGAAATCCTCAGGGTCAAAAGAAATTATTTCTGTGTTGCAAGTCGTGGTTGAGTTGGCTTTTACGTCCGATATAGTAGCCCAAAAAATGTTGACCAAAGACATATTAAGGTCGCTGAAATTGTTGTGCGCCCACAAGGACCCAGAGGCAAGCTCCATTACGTGTTTCTTTTCTGTGCTTTGTTACAATGTGTTTTCACTGTTTTTGTGTTCGAGATAAAGATTTTTTATCTCCTTTAGGTACAAAAATTAGCTTTATTTGCTGTTGGGAATTTCTCTTTCTGCTTGGAAAACCGACGTGCACTTGTTACTTCAGAAAGCCTGCGGGAGCTTCTTCTGCGGCTGACAGCTGCCTCTGAATCAAGTGTGTGTAAAGCTGCAGCCCGGGCTCTGGCGATATTAGGTGGGTTTTTGTGGGAATTTGTTTATGATCCATCATGGAAATGAGAATACAGTCTTACATTACTTATGTAAAATTAGGGGAGAATGAGATTTTGCGCCGTGCTATTAAAGGAAGACCGGTCCCTAAACGAGGATTGCGCATACTTACAATGGATGGTGGTGGCATGAAAGGATTGGCGACTGTGAAGATTCTAAGAGAAATTGAGAAGGGTACTGGAAAGCAAATCCATGAGCTCTTCGACCTTATTTGTGGAACATCTACAGGTGGTATGCTTGCGGTTGCTCTTGGAATAAAGTTGATGTCCTTGGAGAAGTGTGAAGAAATATACAAAGAACTTGGTAAATTTTCTGCTTCAGTGAAGAGCTTCCTATCCCGCGGTTTCAACTATACCTACTTGTCATTTATTTTTTTCTATAATTATTTTTTGTTTCATTTCTTAGGGAAACTTGTGTTTGCTGAACCTGTTCCAAAGGAAAATGAAGCAGCAACGTGGAGAGAAAAGCTGGATCAACTTTACAAGAGCTCATCACAGAGTTTTCGTGTTGTTGTTCATGGATCTAAGGTATGTTGTACTGTTATCCACTCTTACTTTCATATTTGCTTGTAATTGTTCTCTCTTTATAATGAAACGATGCAATAGGTATAGGTTGAGGAATAAATGAGAGTGCAAGTTATGTTAATGGAAGTGCTTGATATGTCAAAGGACACTCTTTTTTTTCCCCTTCGATTAATTGTTATTCACTTCATCTCTAGCACCTGTCTGCTTTTCTGTTCCACCACTATTTAAAAAGAAACCATCCGAAACTTTCTTGAAACTTATCATGCATCATAAATTACTGATTAATTTTCATCTTCTTCCAGCACAGTGCAGATCAGTTTGAGAAGCTGCTGAAGGAGATGTGTACTGATGACGATGGGGATCTCCTAATAGAATCAGCAGTTAAAAAGACCCCAAAGGTTTTTGTTGTATCCACTTTGGTTAGCGTTGCACCAGCACAGCCATTTATATTTCGAAATTACCAGGTTTCTTTTTTACCCATTTTTGATATTTTTATCAGTGCCATTTCTTACATAACTCGTTTTGGTTGTCTTAATATTATCTACTAAATTAGTTCTCCTGTACTGCAGTACCCTGCAGGAACACCAGAGATTTCTTCTGCAGTTTCTGAGAACTTGACAACTGGCGGGCAAGGTGTCGCTACTACTGGGGCTCAGGTTGGATATAAACGCAATGCTTTTATAGGAAGTTGTAAGCATCAGATATGGCAGGCTATTAGAGCATCATCTGCAGCACCATACTATTTAGATGATTTCTCCGATGGTACTTTTTTTTTTGCTCACTGATATCTTTCACGGATTTCTTCTCTCAGAAATTTCTCTCCGCATCCCCTTTTCAAATCATTGTATGCTGCAGGTATATATCGCTGGCAAGATGGAGCTATAGTAGCAAATAATCCTACAATTTTCGCCATACGAGAAGCACAACTGTTGTGGCCTGATTCTAAAATTGATTGCTTAGTTTCAGTTGGTTGTGGGTCTGTTCCAACAAAGGTATTGAAGAATTATCATGATTTTACTGCATGGTGAAAAGGAACTACCTTTTTCCCCCCCTCTCTATTTGACTATTCTCTTATTACCATTTCTTGAATAAACTGACAGGAGAGGTTAATCTAATATATGTGCATAGATATGTCTTCTGGGAATATGTGGATGTTAAATTCAAGCTAATCCTAGACATTAGTATTCAAAATCAGAACAAGAGCTAAGTTAAAAGGTCATAAATTAGACCTAGCCAAAGAGTTTACATAAACTCAAAATAAACAAATAAATCATATTGTCTTTTAAAAAGATGGATCCTAACTGAAGGTTGACTCAGTAGATTGGCAAGACATGAGAAGTATGCAACTGAACTTAAAAAAATGAATTGGACATTATGGAAACTTAACAAATTTTGCAGCTCCAATGCTAATTCCTTTACCGAACACTTAAAACATATGAAACTAAGAGGACTTGTTTCCATGTATGAGGCTGATTGCAGCTTCGGCCTTAATCTTGTTGTCATAATTTGATCTGTCACATTACAGACCTAGTTGCTGGTTATACATATAGTCAGAAACTTATTCTGCGTTGCAATGAGTATTCCATCGAACTTTTGTTCAATATTCCTATGCAGTGAGCAGCTATAATTAGATTTGGGTTTATGCTTCTTTAAAATTCACATCCCTGAAGTTTATCCTGACTGCTGAGATTGAAATGAGAGATTGTCATATATGGACACTCACTATAGTTTTCAACTTCATGAAATTCCAAAGAAATGTCTTTAGTGTCAGTGACATCCGTTCAATAAATTGAAAATGCTGAGTTGTGAAATGTGGATTGCTTGTGTATGTTGCTTCACTCTCGTTTCAAGTTTTTTGTGGTTTTTCTTTTTCCTTTTATTTTCTTTATCTGTTTCTGTTAGTGTTGTGATGGTGCAATTATTTTATGACGGTGCAAACCCTGCTTTTGCATCTTGTTAATTATTTTGTTGCTATTTCTCTGCTCTGTTAGGTTCGCAAGGGTGGTTGGCGTTATTTGGACACTGGGCAAGTGTTAATTGAAAGTGCATGCTCTGTCGATCGTGTGGAGGAAGCTTTAAGTACATTGCTTCCTATGCTTCCAGATGTACACTATTTTCGATTCAATCCAGGTGAAGTTTTTCAAAGAAGTTATCATGGGTTTTGTCCAGTGGCTGATGTAAGTTTTAAGTATAAGGATCGAGATTATGTTTAACTGAAAAAAATAATAATAACATTTTTCTATTTAGATATTAGAAGAAAAAAAAAATCTTATGGACACGAGAAAAGTATTTAACTGCAATATGATTCAGGAAAATATTAGGTGAACTAAAATTAGATGGAAGGTTAAAAAAAACAGAAAGAAAGATAGGAAACAAATGGTTCCTTATTATCACTTTCTAATCCTTCTATGCATCAATAGATGTCCGCGCAGTACATATTGCCAAAACTTTGTGTAAATTTATTGAGGTTCGATATATAGCACTGTTATGATACTTCAATTTGAGGGTAAAAATAGTGTAGCCTTTTCATTTAATACCTCCTTGTCCACTTTGATTCCTGCTCCCTCCGTCTTTATGTGGTCTAAATCTCTGAGAGGCACACTCCTGTCAAACCAATCGCCTAACCGTTAGGCTGGTATATAACACTAAATCTTAAAATAAAATAAGAAAAAAAAACCCCAAAAAATAGAAAAACTAAACTAAAAAGAACCCTAATAAAATGAGGGAAAAAATTATGGGAACCTAAATAAAACTAAAAGCCATAAAAACCCTAAGAAACCAAACAAAATAAAACTCCTAAGATAAGCTAAACTATATTAAAAAAAAAAGGAAAAAATGAAAAACTAAAATTTGGCCCTGCCTAACGGAATGTGCTCCTGGTGGTTGGACTCAAGTTTTTGTCAATCTCTGAGGGGAGCTCTTGCATTTCTTAGATACGTATATAAGCTAATGTATTTGATTGCTTGTGCAGTTGATGAGCGTTGTGATATGGAGCTAGATGAAACTGATCCAGCAATCTGGTTAAAGTTAGAGGGTGCTACTGATGAATACATTAATAATAATTCTGTTGCATTCAAGAACCTTGCTGAAATATTGCTCGAGAGTTCGCATGATGAGAAATCTTCAGATAGTTTGAAGTCTCAGCAAATTTTGAGAGGAAGGGGTAATCAAAATCTCATTTAACTCTCAACCCTTGTTTCAATTGCTTCATTTAACTTCTGTTGTCTTTCCATATTTAGAGTTAGAGTTTTATGTTTTTCTTTTGTATTGTTTTTTTTTTATTGGGACAGTGTCAAATGAGAATAGCGCCTCTTTGGGCTGGAGACGTGGTGTACTTCTTCTAGAAGCTTCCAATAGCCCAGATTCCGGAAGGGTTTTTCACCATGCACGCACGATCGAGACGTTTTGTGCTAGTAATGGGATAAAGTTATCACTTGCTAATGGGGCATCTGGGACCATTAAGGCAGCTCCAGGATCATCATTGCCAACACCATTCACATCGCCTTTGTTTACTGGGAGCTTCTCGTCGACTCCCCTGATTTACAGCCCCGACGTTGGCCCCCACCGGGTTGGTAGGATCGATTTAGTCCCGCCTTTAAATTTGGATGGTTTCCACTCTGCGAGATCGACTACTTCGCCCCCCGATTCTCCTCCCAAACGCAGGCAGCTTTCTATTCATGTACTCTCATTGCATGAGAAAATACAAAATTCACCCCAGGTCGGGGTCGTTCATTTGTCGCTGCAAAATGATACAAGAGGCGCTATTCTAAGGTATATCTTGCCCAATCTTTTGCTTCTTTTAAAGGGATAATTACAAAAACTACACTTGAGATTTAGGGTGTGCTTGGTTTAGTTGATTTGTGGAGCTGGTAGCTAACAGCTAATAGCTCATAGTTATTAAATTACTGTTTGGTAAATTAGCTAATTCAAGTAGAAAGTTAAAGGTTGATTACCAATATAGACATGATTAAGAGATATAAAAATAATATACAAAAAAAGGAAGAAAAATATAAAGGAGCTGATTAGAAGTCTTTACCAAGGAGTATAGGAGCACTGATCGAGGTGAATGAGCTATCAACTCCTCCAATACGTTCAACTAACCAAACCCTTAGCCTAATTAAAATACAACAGTTCTTTCAAAATTGCAAATAACAACCTGACATTTATTTTTGTCTTACAAAAGTGCTCGCTCAAATACAAACCGCAAGGGGGCTTAATTGTGATTTTAGAAGTTAAGTTTTTTTTTTAGACTAAACCTCAAGGGTAACTTTTGTGTTTAACCCTTCTTTTAAATTTAGAATCTTGTGTTGTTGGTTGCATTCTTTAGTTTCTTCTTTTTTCTCATATAGTTGGCAGAATGATGTGTTTGTGGTTGCGGAACCTGGAGAATTAGCCGAAAAGTTTCTACAAAATGTTAAATACAGCCTGTTATCAATGATGAAGGGCAGGAGGAGGAAGTATGCTTCAGTCATTACCAACATTTCAACCGTTGCTGATCTTGTATCGTGTAGGCCCTACTTCCAAATCGGCGGTGTTGTCCACAGATATATAGGACGCCAAACTCAGGTATTCTTCAAATTGATGAATTCATTAGTTTTGTGCAAAATAGTGTGGGAATTATTGATTATCTTATGTGTGATATTTCTAAAAGGTTATGGAAGATGATCGAGAAATTGCTGCTTACATGTTCCGTAGAACTGTTCCTTCCATGCACTTGACTCCAGAAGATGTTCGTTGCATGGTATATCTTTTTTTTCTTTTGTCTTTTTTTTTTTTTTTATAATGTGAGATAAATTTGGATTGTTAAATCTAGAGTTCTTAAAGTCATAATTATAGGGTGCGACTGGATACCATTTTCTTTTAAAAAAATTGGAAATGAAAGAGTTTTTTTGATTGTGAATGAATATCAGACGAAAATGCGATGATTAAAGTTGATTTGATATAAACATAGAAAAATAATAATTGGATATGATTGGTAGTTAGAGTTATGTGAGTGGATGAATAACAAATATGAAAAAATGAGTAATAATGGTGACTGTATTTTATTATTAATTTTTATTTTTGAAATTTAAGTTGAGGTGATTGGTGGGAGAAAAATTTGAATATGGATGGATATTTTAATTTTTGTTTCTATTAATTCAAAAAACAAAATCTCAATTTGGAAAAAATTCTGCAGGTTGGATCTTGGAGGGATAGGATTATAATCTTCACGGGAATATATGGACCGACCCGAGCTATGACCAAAGCATTTCTAGATTCCGGGGCTAAAGCCGTTATATGCCCTTCTACCGAGCCCGAGGAATTACAGTTAACGTCCTTCTACGGGGCGGGCGAGTTTAGTAGTTACGAAAACGGAAAGTTTGAGATTGGGGAGGAAGAAGGAGAAGACGAAGATAGTGAGCCCACTAGTCCAGCAAGTGATTGGGAAGATAGTGACCCGGACAAAAACGGGGACGACTCTATGTTTTTCTGGGACGATGACGAGAAAGAGTTGTCTCAATTCGTGAGCAAATTGTACGATTCATTGTTTCAGGGCGGTGAAAGAGTTGACGTTGCTTTGAAAAAAACTGTGGCTTCGCATCGGAGCCTGAGATATTCGTGTCATGTACCGAGCGTTGTTTAGCTCTTTGATGTGTGGAAGAGATTTTTCGTGTCGTGCACGTGGATACTGATCTGTGACATGCTGCTGTCCGAGGTATCCACTAAAAAATCTGTGTTATACTTTTTTATATTGTAAAGAATATTATATCTTATGAGGATTTTGTATGGATAAGTTAGAGAAGAAAAGCTAATTAATACGGGGAATAATGACAAAAGGAAGGAGATGTTATAATTAGAAGCAAGCAGATGTAGGAGAAAGAAAAGAATAATGAAAAGAAAAATGTATTTTGTTACATTAAATCATTTTATTTTTATTACCAATATACCAAACAATTTTTTCTGGAGCTGGGTTTTGCATGATGTTTTAGTAGTTTTGTGTTGTCCTTGTGAGGCACTTGTTTACTTTCTCTTTGGGTAATTTAATTTCAGAATGTTTTGTGCTATTTTTATTTTCTTGTATGTTTGGAAATATACACACCTGAAGCAGGCAGAAAAGAGTTGGGGAGTTTTTATTAGCTCCTGAAAAGGGACATAAAAGTTGAGAATCACTTATTTTGAGTATGCTTTCCAAGCGATCACGATACGAAAGTACGATATATATAATGCAAGCTTCAAGAGAAGTGCCCTCATACAAGAAAATTCCGTGTTGGTGACTTGTATGGATTACAAAATAGACGTATGCTTAAGCAAGCAGCATGAAATATCTGACGCAGATATTATGAAGACCAATCGGATTATTAAAATTCTGTCATTGGAATGAAATGATTTCCATCACTAGTAGAAATGGCTCCCATTAATTGCAGGCTTGAAAAGTCATGATATTTATTTATTTTCTAAAATATGCCCCAGGATCCCACGTTGATGCACTGAAATAACAATGAAAGAAAGTATTAATTCATTGGACCACTAGCCCCAAAAGCTATTAATTCACTTGATTGATCACCAAATAATCTTGATTACCCCTCAACCATATGCCCAAATAGGGGTTTTAAGGCACGCATTTAAACTGAGGGATAATTACATTAACTACTCGTGAGTTATAGCATAATCGGGATTTTTTTTTTATTTATTTTTTTAAATCTGCAGAACAAATTCCATCCTCGAAATGGGATATTTTGCTACGCAACTATAAACCTCGATAGGTTGTTGGCATGTTGGTATCACTTTAAAGAGATATTAGTCATGTTTGTAAATTAGCGATAAAAGCCATAAAATTAAAGGTTTGGACTCAAATTAGAAGTTGCCTAGTCAATTTATTTGATTGATTTGTTTGTTAAACAGAATTTTGAATTAGCCTTTTGAGTTCAAAATACTAATTTTGAAAAGTTGCATATACTATGAGCTTTTTTGAAATGAGTGGATTGAGAAATTGGTTGAATTACTATTTTATCCTCAAATTATAAAAGTTATAACACTTGTTTAATGTTCTATTGGTCATTTTACACAGTCAAGTAACTATTAACTTTGGACTGTTTATCAAACACTTTATACAAGGCTGATCAATCATGCTCTATCAGTTATTCGCTAATTATCAAATAGAATAATAATTTTGAAATAGCTTCTTTTTTTTTTTTTGGTTAATTATGGCGATAGTTAATGCAATTGTTCCATAAACTAGACAAGAGCGATTGGTGGTAATAAAACAACCTTTAAAAAAACATAATTATTATTTGCTTCTTACTCTAATCATAACACAAGACAGAGATGATGAGCCACATCTCTATCAGACAGTTAAAAATCATGCAAAGTCTCACGCTGTCCACTTTAAAGTTTCAGGAAAAAAGGATAAAAAGGGAAAAAAACCAAATCACATTTAAAGGCAAACCCAAGGCCTCAAAAGCAACCCCATCTTGAAAATACACAAACATTCATTCACAGCATGGCTGGTAAGGCTCCGTTGGAGGTCGGCACACGTGGGACCATCGGATCACTCCTCAGGCGGGAGATTGACTACTTCAGAAGAATCGAATTGGATCACGCCGAAAGCTGCATGGGGAGCTTAGATAGAGCATCCGAAGAAACGGCATCTGGACGACGTTATTCTTGGCCCAGATTTAGGTTTTCGATTATGTCTTGGAGAAAAAGGAAAAGAAGGAACAATGGGGTTCGGCCCGGGATATGTTCTATGGTGGAGGTTGCAGAGAGGCAGGGTTCGATGAATGAGGTTTCTGGGTTTAGTTATCTGAATCTTCGGGCCGAGTCGATGAGATTCGATGTCGAGTGAATGTATTTATACTTATTTTTTGTACAAGTTTGATCAATATCAATCACTATCTTTTATTCAAATCTCATGTGCATTTCAAGGAATTTCGTAAGTCATGCTTTGAATATTCTTGAGGGGCAAAAATGGAAAATCGTCGTAGATCATTGTCATTATTAAATATTTTTAGCTAGAAGCTGAGAATCACTTTTTTCTGAGTTTTGTAAAGTTGGGCTGATGCTAAGTGTAACAATTGTGATCATGATATTTAAATGGCTAGTTTATGATCAACTCAACCATAATTTAGCTTATAAGTAACTACATTTTTCTTCCTAGTGATAAGATTTACTATTGCCCTTCATTTTGTAAAACTGGTTTCTTGGAAATTTTGAACACAAATAATTTCGATATGTCAATTTAAAACCTCTATCATGATCATGATACAAGCTGTGATTTTTTTATTTAACCGAAGAAGACTATATTTTTGTAAAACTTGGAATTCGAAAAAATAATAATATTCTTGCAAATGTTCATCCAGAATTCTATAAACAAACATATTTTGAGGTCAGCAAAACACTTGCATCACATCCTGAAAAAAAAAAAAGGAAATAGCGAACTTGGTTTTCCATGGAGACTCTAAAATGCACTTTCGATCCACGGGTGAGCACGAAAAGTATATTATCACACAATAAAATACTAAAAACAAAAAAAGAAAGAAAAAGGAAAAAAAATCTCAGCTCCACGAAAACCTCTTTGTCCTGTTCTTTTAATTTCAATATTAATAATTATACATCTGTTTCACTACCAGTATTATTAACTTCATCTGTCCTCATGGATAGAAACTCAAGTGCCGTAACAACATCTCCGATTAAGGGTCGTGTGCTAGCTTCCTCTTGGAGACACATAGCCGCAACGGCAAGTGCTTGGTAAAGTCCTTTCACCGGGTAGTTCCCTTCAAGCAACGGGTCGGCCATCAACGTGAACTTTCTTCGGTCTTTGAATAGTGGCTTTGCCTGCAATAAATTAAACATTTAAGCAATTAAAAAAGTGATTGTCATATGCACTTTCTACTTCTGATTCTGGTTTGACTTGTACAAACAGATGAAAGCACTTTTTCAACTTATTCACCGAGTAAAAAAAACAAAAACTCTCTTTCAACTTATTCAATATTTAGCTTCTATTTGCAAGAATCACTTCTTTGGAGTTTTTAATTGCATATCACTTTTGTGTTACTTTGTTTTTCTAAAACGACAATTATCGTATTATTGATTGAAAAAAATAATAAGAGATTTTGAACTAACCCAATCAACTAGATTCTCCTCTTCAGGCGGCTTTGTGCTATCGATAGCTCGTCTCCCCGAAATGATCTCCAGAAACACGACACCGAAACTATAGACATCGGATTTCGTCGTCAACTGGCCTGTCTGTGCATACTCGGGCGCACAATATCCGTACGTCCCCATCACCCTAGTCGACACGTGATCCTGTCCGCCCGTTGGGCCCAACTTAGCAAGCCCGAAATCGGAGAGCTTCGGATTGAACGTCTCGTCCAACAATATGTTGGACGCCTTAAAATCACGGTATATAATTGCAGGGTTCGCCGTATCGTGCAAGTACTCTAGTCCTTGAGCCGCGCCTTTCGCTATCTGCATCCTCGTGTACCAATCCAAGGGCTTTCTATCCGGAGGTAAATCTAACAAGGAGGTTGAAAAAACAACAAGATAATATCATAAGAAAAGCTAAAAGTATTTTGTCTCTTTTCACCCAAAAGCTGACAATCACTTTCTTTAAAAAAAAAAAAGTTTTGCGAATGGTTTAAGAATCAATCAATTAATTAATTATTACCAAGAAGGTGATCTTCTAACGATCCGTTGTGCATGTACTCGTAAACCAGTATCCTCTGGCGGCCATCCGCGCAATATCCGATCAAATTGACGAGGCTCGGGTGGTGAACTAGGCTCAATGTTAGAACCTCTGCAAGAAACTCTCTGTTTCCTTGAACTCCATTTCTGTCCAGCTGCTTCACAGCCACAACCTGAATTAAAAAATATTAGGCAAAAATGAGACTCCAAAAAAAAAAAAAGAAAACAAAAAAAGAAGAGGTTATAGATACTTGATTTGTTTTCTTGAGGTATCCTTTGTAGACCCTTCCAAATCCACCTTCACCGACAAGCAAATCCGGGTTGAAATTATCGGTCGAGTTCGCCAGTTCCCTGAAAGTGAACACCTCAGCCGGTACTCTCATATTTCCACCATGCCTGATTATATCCTCTGCTATCATCCTTTGTCTGCTCCCACCTGGATTAATTTTATCACGAGACTCAAAATATTAAATGCTAAAGCAAATAATATCATGTAATGATAAAATCAAGAATACATAGTTTTACATATAAAAGAAAAAAGTTCATGCAAACTGGATTTTATTTATTTATCAATATTAATATTACCGGCATTCATCGATACACTCCGGGGGATGGTGGGTAACGCATCAGCATCGTCGCATTTCTTGGGCGCGTTGATTTCTTTGACGTAACTTTTCGATGATTTTAAAGCTGATTTCCTCATTGTATCACTTCTTGAAACCCTGCAACAAGACAGAATGCTCATTTCCTTCCGAACCCCAACCTTTTGCTAATATTGCAAATCGGCTCACGTTTTGATCAGATCCAAGATCATCAATATGCTTATCTCGTCGTCTTCATTTTTTTAAATTTTATTATTATTATTATTAAAGCTTATATATGATGATCATTAAAGAAATGTGTTAACAGATTGGCTGGCCTTAATGGAGGTACAGTTGAAAAAACAAACTATTTTAAATGGAATTGGTTTGGTAATTAAAGAAGAAGAAGAAGATGAAGTTGTTACCAATAATCATGGGACACAACTACTTTTCAGGCCAACTTAATGACAAACGTATATATAACATCGGATTTGGGATATTTGTTGAGATCTCCTTTTTCGGACAAGTGAGCGATGAATGGGATACTATGGATATAGGGTGGATTTCTTTATTAATTTTTTTTTAAAAAAAAAGGAGATTATTTTTCTACCACCTAAAGATTTTTGCTAATTTACCCACTCCACTATAAAATTTTATATCGTGTCCTCCTAAAATGCATATATTTAATGTCCTCTATAAATTATATTGCATTCTATGCTATTATGTATATATAGCATTCTACAGGTACTATTAGGGATACAATAGATAGAAAATTTTGATTTGCATGTAAAAGTTATTTATATCATCATAATTAAAATGGGGATATGTCTTGTTGTAGATATTAATAATACTCAACTTTGAGCAATCAATTATCGTGCATGCTACAACTACCTTGTGACAGCTAAACTCATCTTGAATTTTGTACTTGCTAAGCTGTATTGATACATTATTGATGTGTTGTAGAATGCTAGATTACTTGCAGTGCGAATTTAGAACGACCCCTACTCAACTCCATATGGAGCCTTAATTTGGACCATTAATCCTTTGCAATCCTTATTTATTAAAATGATGGTATTGTCTTGCTTAGTACCTTATAGAAATTGTAGGTAGATCAAGTCATCTGGATTACACCCGTGGCATGACCTCACATAATTATGGATAGTCCAAGTATTTTGGGTAACGTTAGCTGGATAAACTTCTGAGCTTGATGTATTAACATGACAATCAAGTTATTCTGATAGAACGCACCACCACAGAAGCCGGTAGCCATTTGAACTCATGCGTAAGGCTGCAATAGAATCTTAATTTATTGAAGCATGAACTTATCAAATATTTAGGTCGGTATGTATGTGTGTTTTAGGTCTGAAAGGCGACTTTTTCTTTAGAAGAGGCGAGCTATGCATAGGAGTGACGAGCTCTTGAATGGGATTGACGAGTTCTTGTTATTTTGTATAAATGCAGTTTTTAGATATGACAGTTATATTTCGTGATAAGCGTCACCAGACTTAACATCAACTGAATTTCAGATAGCAGCGGAAATAAAAATAAAATAAACACGAATTAATTTCAGTTCATAAGCTAACAAGCTTATAAACCTGGGTGAACAAACCCATAAAATATATTACTATCAAACTGTTCATATCCAAATTCAAATTTATAAAAAGTAATATAAGAGAAACAATTAGTATCAAAAACTTGATACACAACAAACTCTTCGCTTCTTCGTTAGTTGAATTCTTCCGTTGGTTACGCAACGTTGTAATCCTTCTAATTATCCACCAAAGYTCAGAGTCTTCTATCCTGGTTTCGCTTCAAATTGTCWTCGTCACTCCGCTTTTGCRTCTTGGTTGCTTTTCTTAAATAAAGACACCTAGTCTTGTTAAACAAGTTAATTAAATATTTTGGAAACTAAATAAAATCCTARACTCCAACTAAGAAAGATATCTAGAGTCCTAAAATACTAAAGTCCTAAGAAAGGCAAACTACAAACAAGGAAATATTGTTGAAAATAATATTCTCAACAATCTCCCCCTTTTGCCTTTCTGTACAAAACCACCATGACGCATTTCAAAAAGATTAAAAGAAAAACAGCAAACTCCCCCTAAATACGTAATAATCACGCCAACAACAAAATAAACTAAGGAAAGCACTAAACACCACGAGCCTTCTTCGCCCTTCGAGATGACGAAGATGCCCCTTCACCAGTAGCTTTCCTTTTCCTCAGCTTCTTCATCATGGTCTTCGAAAACCTGTTTCTGCATCTTATTCTCTTTTTTCTCTTGTCGCTAGCAGAGCTTACCAACACAGTCTCGTCATGTCTTTCTCCCCCTTTTTGTTCAGAAACCAAAAGGGCTTCACACAAGGAACCCCGCAAAGCCATCAGCTGAGCACGCTGACTATCCAGCTGAGCAATCTGAGCATCAAGCAGAGCCACTTGACCACGAACAACAGGGGCCAGCAACTGGACCATGGTATCCTCGATGACAGGGTTATCAGAGGCGTCACCATGGGCATCACCAACTTGAAGTGGAGCAATCCAGGGCAGGTCAATAATGCGGGCTCCAGAGAGATGCTGGCTCCTCAAGGTGAACCACTCCGCTTCACCAGTGAGGGTATCATTCCCAGCAGGGGTGAACCCCTGACTCTCCAGGATGCTGTAAATCAAGGAGGGAAAGCATAAAGAAGAAGAAGATTTCGAGGAAGCAAACCTTGTGACCATGTCAAACACAAGCTAGCTGAAATCAAACCGGAGCCCATTCCCTATTTTGTACAGAAACTGAGCCTGAGGCCTGGTCAACACGGTCGAGTTCTTTGAAGGAACCCAATTGAAGACCTCCAATTTGTGCAGGACCGAGTACAAGGATGTCAAGCGCGTGCTGGGTAATTGCTCTCGCCAAGTGGTTAACAGTCCGCCCGACAAAAACCCAATGACCGCATCCATGTCATCAACAGTAGAGTCCTCACGACAATCATCAAACCCATACGCTGTATTGATTAATGCTGGGGAGAATGCATAAATCTGTCCACGGACAAACACCTTCCCAAAATTAACAGATGTAACCTCAGCAATTGACGGCAAGAGATTAGAGTAGAATTCCACCACAACATCCCGAACAAACGGCATGGCACTGGAGACTGTCGAGTAAAAGCCCTTGTGCTCAAGGAAGGCAACCAGATTTTGACGCTTGAATAGTTCAACAGGGACTCTTCGTTCATCAATCATGCCACGGGACTTAAAAATCGAGAAAAACTCCTCAGCCTGGGAAGATAAAAATTTGGCAGAAAAAGGAACAATATCTTCTATTTCCACCTCATCAGAGACAGGGGCTTCATCATCCTCAACAGGTAAAGACTCAGTGTCTAGAGGATCAGAGTCATTCGCCGTATTTGAAAGGGAGTGGGAAGGAGAAACGACAGCAGGGATTGGAGATGTTGCCTCAGGTGACCTGTCACCAGTCCCAACATCAGCCTGCTGAACATCATCAACAGCTACAGCCATGGGATTCCTTTTTGCTTTCTTTTTAGCGGCCTTCACAGAVTTTAGCAGGTGCACAAGGGGAATTTCATCAGAATCATCAAGGGATCGTTCAAGATCAGCATCRAATATTGGAGAAGTCGGAGGAGTGGAAATGATAGGTGGTTCATGAACAGCTGGGTTAGCTGAACTGGACACTTCACCAGTGAAGAGATCCACTATCTCATACGGATCTCTTGAGTATTCAGTTGCCGTGGAGCCTGGAGAAACTTTAATCGAAGCTGGAGGGTTCTTCTTCTCTCTAAGGGAAACTGTCTGCTTYAGGCGTCCACGCCCCTTTCCGGGAGCTATAGGAACATTTGAGGTCGGTGGAGCAGAGACGGCTGCCGGAGGCACGTACTCTTCATCATCGGAATCCGTGGATGCAGTAACATTTTCAACAAGATTCATATGCTCTATCGGAACAAAACGACGTGGCCCGGCACGGCTCTTGGGAACTGCCGGCAGAATAATCCCCGGAGGAATATTCCTTAAACGCCGTGACCGCTTCAAAGTGGGGTCACCGGAGCGTCCAAATATTTCGGCAATAAGATGAAGGTCAGGAGGGTTGTCGACGTCAATTTCATTGTCCTGCTGACCGGGAATCACTTGGGCCAAAGGAGCGACGTCAGATGGTGCAGTGACCGGAGTTATGTCAAGAGGGGTTGTCGGAACTGAACTACTGGGTTCTGACACAATTGGTGACGGGTGTCGTGCGAACGCAACACCTATCTCCTCGCGAATATCCAGCCCTCCAAATCTGGGCATGGGTGGAACGGCCTGTTCATCAGAGCATGCAACCCCCGCTGGAAGATTAGGAGCCCTAGAATCGGAGGGTGACTTTGACATCCTGCAATTCTCAACAAAAACACAACAAAGACCAGTAAAACCTAGAAATAATGTAAGGAATTTGAGTTTGAGAAAGAAATTGAAAACTCAGGAGAGAGAATTGAGGTGGGCCAAAACGGTAAGAAAATCAGCTTTTTAAAGAAAAGAAAAACTTACCGTTGGGGAGGAGAGAGAAACTGAGGAGATAAGATAAAAAAAGATTTATACAATCTCCCATTCCAAAAAAA
>BMAC01000469.1:253094-275048 GCA_014905375.1 Phtheirospermum japonicum
CTTACTTCCAAAAAAAATACCAACTGGAGAACCGACCCACTAACCCTTAGCAAAGGGCGCTACACCTCAAGCCCAACAGCTTAGGAGGCCCATTAAAACCCCTTAACCCGAGTTAATGACAACGTCAAAATCGCTCAATAAGGTGAAATAAAAAAGATCAGACCTTTAGTCTAGATTATCTTCATCTTTTTAAGATAAAAAGAGAATTATTGCATCTTTAGCAATTGCTGATTTCACCTTTTGTTTTTAGACCTGGGAGAAAAACCTGTTTCTGCGGGAGAGTTTCACAATCACCAAATCGAAGAGGTTAGTCTTTTTGTCATCACTTTTATTACACCACATGACCTTATTTCTCTTTAAATCAGACTCAATGCATTCGTATGGTGTATGAAGAAGAAAATGAAAATGCATGCAAATTATACAGATGTTATGACTGATGACAACTTTAGGCGTCATAACATCAAACCCAACACAAACTAGACTATGCACATACCGAGATCTCTTCTCAGTCGAGAGAAGGTCTCTAAGTCTAATGCTTTTGTGAATATGTCTGCGAGCTGGTATTCTGTTCCTACATGTTCAAGACTTATTATATTTCTCTCAACTAAGTCTCGGATGAAATGATACCTGATGTCAATGTGCTTTATACGAGAGTGCTGAACTGGATTTTTTGAGATGTCGATTGCACTCGTATTGTCACATAGTACGGTCAGAATATTGCTATGGAGACCATAATCTTCAATCATCTGGTTCATCCAGAGGAGCTGCGTACAAGCACTCCCTGCCGCAATGTATTCGGCCTCAGCTGTAGACAAAGAAATACAGTTTTGTTTCTTGCTATACCAAGAAACTAAATTACTCCCCAAAAAGAAACAACCCCCTGTGGTACTTTTCCTATCAACTACGTCTCCAGCCCAGTCTGAGTCCGTATACCCTACCAATTCAGTGCATGTTTCTTTGGTGTACCACAACACTAACTCACTTGTTCCTCCCACATAACGAATTATTCTTTTAACATATTTCAGATGTGAGTCCTTAGGGTTGGCCTGATATCTTGCACATAAGCACACAGAATACATGATGTCGGGTCTGCTGGCAGTTAGATAAAGAAGACTACCAATCATACTTCTATAAAGGGTGTTGTCAACACCAGACCCAACATCATCTCTCGAAATTTTCTTATCCTTACCCAGAGGCGTTTTCTTAGGTTTTTCACCTTCTAGACCAAACTTTTTGACCAGATTATTTGCATATTTGGTCTGTGACAGAAAAATTCCATCGTCAAGTTGTTTTATTTGAAGTCCAAGAAAATACGAAAGATCACCTTGCATACTCATCTCAAAGGTGTCTGACATCTGAACAACAAAATCCTTCACCATCAGTTCATTAGTCGAACCAAAGATAATATCATCCACATAAATTTGGACAATAAGAATGTGTTTATGGGATTTGAGAAGAAATAAGGTCTTGTCAACCTCTCCTCGTTTAAAATTTAAAAACAGTAGATGTTGAGTTAGCCTCTCATACCAAGCTCTCGGAGCTTGTTTTAAACCATGCAAGGCCTTTTTAAGTTTTAAAACAAAATTTGGTTTGTAGGGATCCACAAACCCTTTTGGTTGCTCAACATATACTTCCTCACTCAAAACACCATTCAAGAATGCACTCTTAATGTCCATTTGATGTAGTGGAATTTTTAAATGACAAGCCACTGCAAGAAGTACTCTTACCGATTCTATACGTGCTACCGGTGCAAAAGTTTCGTCGAAGTCAACACCCTCAATTTGGGTGTATCCTTGCGCAACTAACCTTGCTTTGTTTCGAATGATGTTCCCGGCTTCATCCGTTTTATTCTTGAAAATCCACTTAGTTCCAGTCACATGAGTATTCTCCGGGCGAGGGACAAGGTCCCACACATCATTCTTAACGAATTGGTCAAGCTCCTCTTGCATAGCTTTAATCCAAAATTCACTCTTCAATGCATCCTCCACTCGTTTTGGTTCTGTTTCAGCAAGAAACAAGGTTTCTTCGAATTTGAGAGCAATTAGTGGATAAACACACATACCTTACCATCTCCTTAAAGTCAATCTGTCTTTTCCTTATACTTCTCTGATCAAGGTCACCGATTATCTGTCTGGTTGGATGATTCTTTTGGATTTTTGATGGAACGTCTCTTTGATAGAGATTAATTTGATTTCCAGGGTCCTCCTTCTCAGAGTCTGAATCAGAATCAGGGATTGCTGGAGAAGAAGTTGGGACAGGGGTCTGTTCTCCAGTCTGCTGATTGCCTGTTTCCTCCTGAGGTAGTGTTGGGTTTGGTGACATGTCACCAGACCTGTCATCTCCTGTAACAGCACCTTCTACACCTGCACCATCATCTAAACCATCCATAACAAACTGAGGTCTCTGATCATAAATTAGATCATCGTCCTCTGCAGATTTTATTCCACTTACTGTATCATCAAATTTAACATTGACTGATTCCATCATGCACCGTGTTCTAAGATTAAAAACTCGGTATGCATGACAATTTTGAGAGTAGCCCATGAAAATAGATTTGTCACTTTTAGAATCAAGTTTAGAGAGGTATCCTCTATCATTCAAAACAAAACAGACACACCCAAAAACATGAAAGTAGCTTAAGTTAGGTTTTTTGCCAAACAGTAGTTCATAGGGTGTGACATGTGAGCCAGGACTAAAGTAGACTCTATTAATGGTGTGACATGCTGTATTCATAGCTTCCGCCCAAAATCGTTTTGCTATACCATTTGAGATCAGCATGGTCCTAGTCATTTCCGCAAGGGATCTATTCTTGCGTTCGACTATACCATTTTGCTGTGGATTAATAGGAGATGAAAGCTCGTGAGTAATCCCCTTTTTAGAACAAAGACTTGAAAAAGACTCATTTTTGAATTCTTTTCCATGATCGGTTCTGATTCTTCCTATACTGACTCCAAAGCGCACACACAATTTTTTAGCAAGTTTTTTAAATAGACCAAACGTTTCTGATTTTTCTTTTAAAAATYYGATCCATGTATATCTAKAAAAATCATCAACAATAACTAAAACATACCGTTTACCTCCGAGACTTTCTACCTCAAGTGGACCCATGAGGTCCATATGCATGAGTTCAAAGCAATTTGAAGTAGTAAGGCTYTRGACATGTGGATGTGGTACCTTAACTTRCTTCCCTTTTTGACACGCTTCACAAACAGGGATGATTTTTGTGTTGAGCTTTGGTAGTCCGTTCACTGCATCTTTCTTAACAAGCCTTTCCAACATTTTGTAGTTAACGTGTCCGAGTTTTTGATGCCACACCTCGGCATCACTTAGCTGGGACAGCTAACAGAACATGTCTCCATTAATTTGATAGCAGTTGTCAGACGTTCTCTGGCCAGTTAGAATGCAGGTACTCCCTTCATCAAACACCTCACATTTTTCTCGAGTAAATTTGACATTGAAGCCTCCATCACATAGCTGACTAATGCTAATCAGATTTGCAGTTATTCCATCAACGAGAAGCACATTTTCCAGTTTGGCAATCCCTGGAACATGTAAAGTTCCTTGACCGATAATCTGCCCATTTGCTCCTCCACCATACTTGACCTTCCCTCCCTTGAATTTTACAATATTCGACAGGAGTTCTTCGGATCCAGTCATGTGTTTTGAACACCCGCTATCGAAGTACCATGCTCCTGGAACATGAGATTTAAGAGAAGTGTAAATCATATTGCATCTGACCTCGGCCTTTCTTACCCAGACTTGTCTGAGATTGGTGTTGCCTTTGGTGACGGAAACCCTAGTCTTGTCATGAGTCCCAACAGCATGGCTGATTCTCTGATTTTTCTTGCCTGTTCTTTTCCAACAAAAAGGACGAATGTGTCCAGATTCACCACAGTGATGGCAAACATACTGCCTTCTTTTCTTCTTATGGCTCTTGACAGAATCTAGGTTGTGGCTGACTTGAGATGATTCTTGCTCCGGTTTGTAACCAATTCCGTGTCTTGAGGTTTCTGGGTATGACAACTCTAGAATTTCATCCAGTTTTGCCTTCCCCTTGTTGAGGTTTGAGATGGTGTCTTGAACCTTTTTCAGTTCTGCCTTTACTCCTTCCAGCTCCGAATCTTTTCTTGTAAGGGAAATCTCCAAACGAGTAATGATCTTTACTTGATCATCTACTTCATGAGTTAGTTTTTCAACTTTGATCATAAGAGCTTTTACTTTCAGAACCTGATTTCCCCACTTGGAAAATAGTTCATCATACTCCACGCACAATTTTCTGTATTCATCTCTTGTATTATCAACCTCAGCATTCAGACACAGGGTGTTGGAATTGATGTTGCAAACTCGAAAGTCGTCATCCCAGGCAACATGAGCAAAAATAGCAGGTACTGACTCAGATGATTCAGAGTCGCTTTCATCTTTATCAAACTCTTTTGAAATGAGACTCTTCTTCCTCAACGTATTAGCGCATTCGTTTTTGTAATGCCCCCATCCTTTGCACTCATGGCATTGGATTTCACTGAGGGGCTTGGATGAAGTTCCAGTTTTTGATTCAGAAGAGGAAGGATGGTAGTTGGTTAACTTTCTTCCAGAGGATCTTGGGGGTGATGTTTCCATCACGGAACTTGAGCCTTTTCCTCCAATGTTGTTCTTTCTCTTCAAAAAGCGATTGAACTTTTGAGTAAGGAGTGAGACGTCTTCCTCTCCAAGTGTGGTTCTTTCAAATTTCTCAAAAAGCTCTTTCCAGTTAGTATCTTCATCTTCATCTTTTGAACTAATATCTGAAGTGAGAGCAACATTCATCTCCTTGGAATGAAAGTCCATATGCTCCATCTCATACGTTTTGAGAGCACCGACTAAGTCATCATAGACTAATTTGTCAGTATCTTTGGATTCCTCAATTGCAACCACCTTCATATTAAACTTCTTTGATACGGATCTGAGAAGTTTTCCAACAAGACGTGCATTCGACATAGGCTCGCCGAGGTTCCCAATTTCACTTGATATGTCAGAGAGTCTCATCGCATATTCCACAACCGACTCTTTATCACCCATTCTCATGGTTTCGAACGTTGTGGTGAGCATTCTCAGGCAAGATCTCTTTACACTTGCAGTTCCCTCGCATACCCTTTGAAGGGCATCCCATGCTTCTTTAGCAGACTCACAGTTCTTTATCACTTTATAGTAGTTGGCATCAACATAGCTGCACAAGGTATTAATGGTTTTAGAGTTCCAGTTTGAGATGGCTATTTCATTGTCTGTCCAGTCTTCTTCCTTTTTGAACACAGAGTCACCATCGCCATCAGCAGTGATACGAGGTTTCTCCCATCCAACAAGAATGGTTCTCCATGCTCGTTCGTCAATATTTTTGATGTGCCATCGCATCCTCTGTTTCCAGAGGGAGTAGTTCTCACCATTTAGGATTGGAGGTCTCGGATTACCTTGAGCGTCCATTAATTCAAATCTACAAAACAAGGATCAAAATACTTAAGGTTAAGTATCCTGCTCTGGTGCCAATTGTTATTTTGTAGAAATGCAGTTTTTAGATATGACGTTATGTTTTGTGATAAGCGTCACCAGACTTAACATCAACTGAATTTCAGATAGCAGTGAAAATAAAAATAAAATAAACACGAATTAATTTCAGTTCATAAGCTAACAAGCTTATAAACCTGGGTGAACAAACCCATAAAATATATTACTTTTCAAACTGTTCAGATCCAAATACAAATTGATAAAAAGTAATATAAGAGAAACAATTAGTATCAAAAACTTGATACACAACAAACTCTTCGCTTCTTCGTTAGTTGAATTCTTCCGTTGGTTACGCAACGTTGTAATCCTTCTAATTATCCACCAAAGCTCAGAGTCTTCTATCCTGGTTTCGCTTCAAATTGTCATCGTCACTCCGCTTTTGCATCTTGGTTGCTTTTCTTAAATAAAGACACCTAGTCTTGTTAAACAAGTTCATTAAGTATTTTGGAAACTAAATAAAATCCTAGACTCCAACTAAGAAAGATATCCAGAGTCCTAAAATACTAAAGTCCTAAGAAAGGCAAACTACAAACAAGGAAATATTGTTGAAAATAATATTCCCAACAGTTCTTATGAGGTAAATGGTATTATAATATCTCGGTATTAAAATCTGGGTTGTGTGGTTAATGGTACCTTGGGCCCTGGTGAACTGATATGGAGTATGGTATGGGACCCCAACGAACTAAAAGCATGATATGGTTATTGGCCCATGGTTTTTATGGTAACTTACAAGTACGAGAGTTCTAACATCTATGGTAACTTAGCATATAGGAGGAAGGCGGAGAGTTCAGGAAAGAGGAACAAGAACAAATCCCCAGAGATAATTAGGCAGAGGACGATCAATATCGGAACCAAAGAGTGAGATGAATTATCAAAGGGAAGAACTTGTCAGGTTGACAAGGGACTTCTGAAAAGATAGATGGAATCAGTGCCGCCGAGTAAGTTGAAGAAAAATTTAGCGAGCGAAGATGATAGTAAAGAGGAGGAGACTAAGAGAAAAGATGAGGAGTACATGCTGGAACCACTAATTATTGGCCAAAAGAAGAGTAGAGAGAAGGAGCTATGGATGCCAGATCCCTAGCTGATTCGAACCACAAAAAAAGGCCGGTATCAGATAGGATACCCATCGTCATCTGAAGAAGATGAGGAGGAGGACAACGTAGAGCTCTTGGGTAGTAGGTCGCATTGAAAAACCTATCAACGCCACGCCCGACGTGGCATTGAGGAAAAAGAAGACGAGGTGGTACCAACATCTCGCGCGTTAAAGGATATGCAAGAAGCGGTACGAGCATTACAGAGACAGGTCGCAGAAGCAGAGGGAGATGAGTCGAGAGGCCACCCATTTTCAAAAAGGATATTGAGAGCAGTTCTTCCTTGAGGGTATAAGGGGTTAGATTTTTATTATGAAGGGTTTCTAAACCCCACACACCATGTGCAAAGTTTTGAGAACGAGGCAGTTATACGGAAGTACACTGATGTAGTGGCGTGTAGGGCCTTACTATCCACATTGAGGGGATTGGCGTAGGATTGGTTCAATTAGCTCCAGGGAGGATCACTAGCTTTCAGGTCTTGAAGCCGTCCTTTTTGAAACATTTCGCTAGCGCCAAGTTGCACACAAAAATGGCACAATCTCTCTTCTTGATGGTGTAGCGGTCTGTAGAGACTTTAAAGAGCTATATCTCTAGGTTTACAGGGCTACTTTATAGGTACTCGTGGAAGGTAGGAGCTTTGCACCAAGGCTTAAGGATGGGAGGCTTGAGAATATTGTTGGTCAAGCGATCTGCCCATATATTCGAGGAGGTCCTGGATAGGTGCATGAAGTACATACACGTAGAAGAGGCTGAAGAGGAGGACAAAATACGCTTTGAAGGGAGGTCAGAGAATCAGAAAGAGTAACATCTAGGAGGTTGCAGCCTAGAAGGGACATAAGGCGACTTGCGCAGGCGCTCTTAACCTCGGGAGCAGATATGAGAGGAGCAGAAAGGAATGAGGGAAGGGTATGGAAGGAGAACGCGGACTTCACACCCTTGGCAATTCCGAGAGTGGGGGTGTTTACAATCATGGAGAACCAAGTGCCTGATGCTATTAGGTGGCCGGAAGACTATATAGTAATTCCTACTTACCCGAGATCTCAGTTCTTTGCAGGTTTCACAATAATTATGGGCATTCCATTGAGCGGTGCCGACACTTAAAGGAGGATATTGAGAGGTTGATCAAAGCAGGACACTTGAAGGCGATGGTATATAAGGACAAGGAACCCCAAGAACAAAGCAGGCTCTACTGGGTCCACCACCAAGAGGACCCCCTGCAGGCGCAGGTGGGGGGACGATCGATATTAGAAGGATAAATAAGGACAGAGCAGGAGGAGCTGCTGGGAATAATAAAAGAAGGATACACATGATATTGGGTGGGCCAACGGACGGAGACTCAAACAATACGCGCAAACGACATGTGAAGGCAGCTCGTCCTGGACCATGTGAGGTCGCTGCAATTAACAAGCGACCCCCAGTGGTAGAATCGGTTATTTCTTTTAGACCGGGAGAACGACAAGGTTTTCAGGTGGAGCATAACAATGCACTCATGATCATAGTTGAGGTGGTGGGATATGACATCGGAAGAGTATTCGTGGACAATGGGAGATCGGTCAATATCCTCTACCAGATATGCTTGGAGCAGAGATGTAAAGATACGACCTGTGCAAACACCTATCTATACTTTCAATGGAGCGCAGGTCATCACAGAACGAGAGGTGGTGCTTCCAGTCGTATGGGAAAAAGGCGAGCTGCGGTTGGAGAAGAGGTTGAAGTTCCTGATAATTAAAGCCACTTCAGCTTATGTCATTATACTTGGGCGACCTGCTCTCAATGAGTTTCAGGCAGTCACTTCTACTTACCACATGAGTGTGAAGTATCCAGCAGGAGATAAAGTGCGCTAGGTGATATCAGAACAAGAGGTCGCCAGATCATGTTATCAGATGACTGTGCGGAAGGGGATGAGTGAAGGAAAGCAAGAACAAAGCAGTGATGTGCAATAGGAGGTTGAACTAGAAGATGGCAGACCAGAGTATACCACGCGGATAGGAAGCCAGATGACGGAGAACATAAGGGCGGAGCTGGTTGCTCTATTTAAAGAATTTTGAGATATTTTTGCCTTTGGAGATGGGGAACTATTGAGAGTGTCTCCTGAAGTCGCGCAGCACCACTTGAATGCAGATCTGGAGGCACGACCTGTGCAACAGAAAAGGAGGCATTTCGGGGCAGAGTTATATAAGGTTATTGAAGAGAAAGTTTAAAGTTGTTGAAGGTTGGTCACATTCGGGTGATCCGATTCCCAGAGTATTTGTCCAATGTTGTGCTGGCGACGAAACCAGGAAGCAAATGGAGTATGTGTGTTGACTTCCTGAAGCTAAACAAGGCCTGCCCAAAGGACCATTACCCGCTGCCACGCTTCGATCAATTGGTAGATTCAACTTTGGGGTGCGAGCTGCTAAGTTTGATGGATGCATCTCAAGGATATCATCAAATCCCACTAGTAAAGGAGGATCAACCTAAGGCGATCTTTGTCACCTCGACGGGTACGTATTGCTTTGTTTTCATGCTGTTTGGGTAAAAAATGCAGGGGCGACCTATCAAAGATTAGTAGACAAGATATTCAAAGACCTGTTGGGGTCAACCATGGAGGTCTACGTGGATGATATGCTTATGAAAAATAAGAAAGCAGAGTCACATGTGAGAGATCTGAAGAAGGCCTTTATTATACTAAGACATTGTGTCATGCGGTTGAATCCAAGGAAGTGTACTTTTATAGTCCGATTAGACAAGTTCTTGGGACACATGGTGACGGAAAGGGGCATTGAAGTAAATTCAGAGAAAATGTGAGCTGTCATGGAGATGGCCCAACCTCGGACTGTGAGAGATGTACAGGTGCTAATGGGTCGCATTACAGGGCTCAGTGGCTTCATATCCAGGTCGGCGAAGAAAGGTTTCCCATTTTTTTAAAACTCTAAGGAAGGGGTCCAAGTTTGAGTGGACTAAGGAAGCAGCGGTGGCCTTTAACAAGCTCAAGGATTATCTAGACAAGATTTCACTATTAAGAAAGTGCACGCCGGGGGAAGACTTAATCTTTTACATATCTTTCAGAGAGGTCGCGATAAGTTCGGTGCTAATAAGGGAGGACGTTGGTGTTCAAAAGACCATTTACTACATCAGCAGGATGCTTAGAGGAGCCGAGCTGAATTATTAAGAGTTGGAGAAGGGTGGATTTGCATTGATCTACACGGAGAGGAAGTTGCGACCTTACTTTTTGGGAGGGTCAAGGTACTTACCAACTTAGCACTCAAGTAGATATTGAGTAATCCACATGTGTTGGGAAGATTGGTAAGGTGGGGAGTCGAGCTTAGTGAGTATGGTGTGGTATATGAGCCGAGAATGACAATCAAAGCACAAGTGTTGGCGGAATTTTACAAAAGATGATACATTCTACTGAGAGGGAAACTGAGCAGAAAGCATGGTGAAAAAATAAACACTACGTAATTTTATTGCATTGGAAAAGTAGACTATGACTATCTTATGTACACCCCTTGTTCGGAAGATTATTTTTTACCAAGGGTTAGATTAATATTTTTTTCTATTCTGTTCGTAATAATGGAAAGATTTAGTTCGTAGGAACAAAGAGTTATTACATGTAGATGGATCGACTATGATGACGGGCGTAGGACTAGGAGTTCTTTTAACTAGTCTAGAAGGGTAAAACTCGGATTTCGCGATCAATCTAGGGTTTAAAGTCTCCAACAATGAAGCCGAGTACGAGGCATTATTGCAGGGTATCAAGATGGAAAACGAGTTAGGAGTAAGACGGATAAGGGCATCATGGAATCTCAGCTGGTAGCTCACTAGTATGATGGATCTTTTCAATCAATAGAAGAACGCATGCAGGAGTACTTGGGGAAGCTTAAGGAGGGAGTAACTCAGTTTGAGGAATTCAAATTAGAGCATCTACCGCGAGCTGAAAATACAGGGGGGAATCAGCTCGCCAAGATGGCAGGGGCATTAGGTACTTGCAGCACGAGGATAGTTACATTAATGGAATTGGCTCACAGCAGTTTGGAAAAAGGGAAGAAGGTTATGGAGATAGGAGAAGAAGAAGATTGGCGAGCATCAATTCAGGAGACTCTCGATAATATGGTCATCGAAAATATACAATTGTCTACCAAGGAGGCTTGGATAGCGGTGCAATTTTATTTGATGAATGGGCATCTGTATAAGAGGTCTCACTTTGGACCATACTTAAAGTGCTTATCACAAGAAGAGGGGTTGTAAGTGTTGCGGGAAATACATGAGGGATATTGCGGAAACCACGCCAAAAGTAGGGTGTTAGTCGGGATGGTCTTGCGAGCTAGTTTTTTCTGGCTAGGAGTAAAGGGGATGGCTGGCAAGCTTGTTATGACTTGTAATAAGTGTCAGATGTACGTACCCACAATCCATGTGCCTGTAGAAGACATGATGTTGATAAGCTCTCCTTGCCCATTTGCACAATGGGGTATTGATTAACATTAATTTTTCTTGATCTTAGTTAGTATTTTAGTTTGTTTTTATTATTATTTTCGGTGAAAGTTGGATAGATTGAGCATATTTTCGTATTTTTTATCTCCAACTTATTTCATTATATTTTAATTATAATTAATTAATTTTATGTTTATTTTAGGTATTTATAAGTATTTGACTTTGAATTTATTCAAGGATGGGCAAACGAGTAGAGTTTCAGCGAAAACGGGCCGCGATTTGAATAATTTGAAGCTGCCGACTTTCTATAAGGATTTTCCATCTGGAACCGTTATAGTATCCCTGGCCGACCAGCCCTGCCGACCAAGCCTGCCGAGCGCTGCGCACACCTGTCGACCGCGCCTGCGCCAGTCCGCCCGCGTCGGCCGTTTTACGTCGGTAGACGAAATAACCGTTATAGAAACCCTGATCGACACAACTGCCCACGAACTCTCTGTAGCGTCGATCCTAAACGCGTCGATCGACGCCTGGTCGACGCGACTGCCCAGAAAACGTATTTTTGACGTGTGTTTATGATTTCTTGCTACCCAAGACTTCCCACAACTATAAATACCCTATGTATTTCGTTTTTTTACATACATAATCATATTTTTAGGTTTTAAGGCCTCTTAGGGGATGACAACCCCAACGAGTGTCGTTTAATTTCGTAGTTACTTCTCATAATTTCTTAGTTTTAGATTAGTTCTTAGATAGTTTAGATAATTTAGATTCAAGATTCACTTTTGGAACGCTGCAACTTTCGTCATAGTTTAATTAGTAAGTCTTTCTTTCGCTTAATTATTTTTTAATTCTTGCTTGATAGTTTAATTTAGAATAATTCAATCTTCAAACAAACCCCCCCCCCAAACTTGTATGATGAATTGTATGATCTTGGTAATTTTGGATTGATGATTGTGATGAGATTATTATGATGATATTGATGAGATTGATTGGCTAGATCTAATGGGTCTACGAACCATCAATTGGGTTTTTCCCAATAGATCGTGGAAACGATTCGAAGCTCTACCCTTGTTTTTCAAAATCTTTTCAAAACTCTTAATTTTTAATTGTTCTTCATTTAGATCAATTTATTGCTTTATGTGTTTAGATTCGAATTTTATTTTATTTCGTATTCGTAAACAAACAAACACAAAAGGAACTCCCGAGCCTAGTTTTCCTTGAGAGACGATTCGGTTCAACTTACCAACCTATACGCGATCCCGTTCTCTTGCGGGCGAGCTTTTAAATCTTTGAAAAATATTTATAAGGTAGGTACACAAAAGTTCGAATCAGAGACACAAGCAAGATAATTACTTGAAGCCATTGTCCGAGATCAAGAAGGTCTTCGAAATTGCGTGACCAACGGAGAAGATAATCCTTCAAGATGACAAGTATTTTAGTATCACATGTTTGATACTATAGTTTTTATATATTACTTTGTATCTTTTTGTATTGATCTTTAACAAATAAAGTAATATAGTTTTCGGGTTTGTACACCCAAGTTCACAAGTACTTTTACTTGTGAACTGAATTTAAATTGCTGTGTTCTTGGTTTATTTTTCCGCTGCTTAATTTAGTTAAACTCTTGTTGATGTTAGTTTCAGTGTTGGTTAACGCTGAAAGCAACATCATCTACTGATACTTATTTTTAAAACCATAGACATGCAAATTCACAGTTTGATCAATTTTACGCATTCCTTCTTAAATATGTTTTTTTTTTTTGGTAGTCTAGTTGACCCTTCATCATTTGTTTTTCATTTAGGTTATGGCTCATTATTTCTACTTGTTTATGTAACTGACATATTACTCACTAGATCCACCCTAACACATATTTTAGACTTTATATTGTTTCCAATCAATGAGTTCGCAATAAAAGATCTATACCCTTGATGCGACCAAAAGTTTTGGTGCCTCAAGAATAGAAAGTACTGACCTTGAATATACAGTCAGCGAGCTGATCAGCCTCCAGAAAGCTCCTAACGACCTGATTAATCCTTCCTGCAAAACAAAATCCAAGTCAAGCAGTGGACGACCCCGGTGTAGGCCCTCCAATGCTTAAGTCAAAAAGTTTTCGAGAGAGATGCGAGAGCTAAAACGTAAGATATGAAATCAACTTATAGAGAAAAGAACGAGGCCTGAGTCCTCTTTATATAGATGAGAGCAGTGTTCCCAATATAGGATTCTCATCTTCTATTAGAACTATAATACCATAAATAGCGACCTACTCAAAATTAGAATTCCTCCTGTATGCTAAGTTTCCATAGTTGTGAGAACTCTCGCTAAATTACTGTAATAGCAATGGGCCTGTAACCATGTCCATAAGTGTATCCACTGGGACTCCATAAAATAACCTATAGCAGCCTAACAAGGCTTAAAACCATGAGATACAGCCCGCAGAATCGAGCTGCCATAATATCGCTTATATCATAAGAGCTCGCTACTTGATTCGGGCTTTTCTGCACCTACTTTATAAAGATTTGTCAAATTTTTAAAAGCTCGCCCGCAAGAGAACGAGATCGCGTGTAGGTTGATAAGTTGACTCAAGTCGTCTCTCAAGGAAAACTGGATTCGGAAGTGTTTCTTGTGTTGTCGTTCACGAATAAGAAATAAAAATAAAAATATAATCTAAACACATAAAATCAATAATTTAGTTTAAATGAAGAACAATAAAATCAAAGGGTTTTGAAAAGTTTAGGAAAACAAGGGTTCTAGAGCTTCGATTCGTCTCCACGATCTCTTGAGAAATCCCTATTGATGGTTCACAATGAATCTAGGCTCTAGACCCATTAGATCTAGCCAACAATCATCATTAATCTCAACATCATAAACCCACAATCATCATCAACAATTTCATCATCACAATCTCAAATATCCAAGAACACAATTCATCATGGGTGGNTGATTTTGGATTGATGGTTGTGATGAGATTATTATGATGATATTGATGAGATTGATTGGCTATATCTAACGGGTCTAGAGCCTAGAATTATCGTGAACCATCAATTGGGATTTTACCAAGAGATCGTGGAAACGATTCGAAGCTCTAGAACCCTTGATTCATAAAACTTTTCAAAAAAACTTGATTTTTATTATTCTTYGTTTGAATTAAATTCTTGATTTTATGTGTTTAGATTAGGATTTTATTTTATTTTCTTATTCGTGAACAACAAACACAAAAGGAACTTCCGAGCCTAGTTTTCCTTGAGAGACGATTCGGTTCAACTTACCAACCTACATGCGATCCCGTTCTCTTGCGGGCGAGCTTTTAAATTTTTGACAAATCTTTATAAGTAGGTACATAAAACTTCGGATCAGTTATCGACATACTGGGGCCATTACCGAGGATGCCCTGCAAAAAGCTTTACTTGGTGGTCGCGGTGGATTACTTTACGAAGTGGGTGGAGGCTGAGGCCGTGACCAACATAGCCGAGCAAATGATAGTCGATTTTATTTTTAACAGTATTTTTTGCAGGTATGGCATGCCACGAGTGTTAACCACGGACAATGGCACACAATTCAATGGGCACATGATGCAGGATTGGTGCAAGACAATGGGGATGAAACAACGTTTTGCTTCGGTAGCACATTCCCAAGTTAATGGGAAGGCTGAGGTTACTAACAGGATCATTGTGCAGGGAATTAAGTTGAGGCTGGAAAAAACAGGGGGACTATGGCTTAAGGAGATGTCCTCCGTTTTGTGGGCTTATCGGACGACCCCGAGAACTACCACAGGTGAATCACCCTTCAGCTTAGTTTACGGTATGTAAGCTGTTATTCCAGCATAAATAGTAGGGGGGTCGCATCGCCTAGAAACCTTTAATGAAGAAGAAAATGAACGGTTAGTTAGGGGAGTTTTGAAACAATTGAGGAAATAAGAGATAAGGAAACAATACACGTGGAAAAATACAAGCAAATGATTTAGGCGTCATATAATAAACGGGTGAAAAGGAGGCATTTTCAGGTCAACGATGTGTGATGATATGTTTCTGTACTGCGTGATGATATCTGTGTTAATAATGCGTGATGATATCTGAAATACAATAAGGTTTTAGGGTTTTGCTTTTTTGCTAATGATATGTGGAAGTAAAGTGTTATGAAAAGTATCAGTGTTGTGTGATGAAATGTGTCAGTAATTTGTGATGATATCTGAAACACATTCAGGTTTTTAGGGTTTTCTTTTCTGCTAATGATATTTTGGTGTAAAGTGTGATGATATGTGTTAGTTGTGTTTGATGATAAGTATCAGTGTTGTGTGATGAAATGTGTCAGTAATGTGTGATGATATCTGAAATACATTCAGGTTTTTAGGGTTTGCTTTTTTGCTAATGATATTTTTCTATATTTTTTCAGGATACTTATAGATTATGGATGTAAGGATAATTCTTGGTTACTAAGGCTTTATGATATAAGAGCAAATGGTGTCCTGCGTTTAACAAGGATTAGTTTTCAGGTGGCATTTTATCTTCTCAAATAAGTGAGAGCACAAATCATGCGCTTACAATGAAATTATCAAAGACGGATGGACTTTTTGATTTTTACAACATGTTCATCGGAGTTGTGTCTGAGTGGAGGAGTAAAGAGAATGTGAAGATGTACGATATATGCTAGGTACACCATCTATGGCCTTAAACGATGTTAAGTTAGTTTTACATGCTAGAGATGTGTATACAATTGAAGCTTTCTATTTATTTGAAGATCAGTTTATGAAAGGTGCTGCATATCATCAATCTTTTTTTTTTTATAGAAGGGTCTATTATGACATATCATGTGTGGGTTGAGCGTAGGGATGTTAAGTTAGTTTTACATGCTAAGAAGGGTCTATAAACGATGTTAAGTTAGTTTTACATGCTAGAGATGTGTATACAATTGAAGCTTTCTCTTTATTTGAAGATCAGTTTATGAAAGGTGTTGCATGTCATCAATCCTTTTTTTCTATAGAAGGGTCTATTATGACATATCATGTGTGGGTTGAGCGAAGGGATGTGATAAAACATACTATAATTTCAATGTTGAAGATTTGTCAATATCTTGCACGTGCAAGTTGTTTTTTGAGGTGGTTATTTGTGTTGTCATTATTTGCGTATAATGAATATACATTGTGTGTGTGCTATTCCCGAGAGATATCTTACGAAAAGGTAGCATAAGGATATTGTTAGTGAGCGGATTTTAGATGATGTTCTTGCCGTTGATTCCTCGAAAAAATCTATGGCGGGCTCATTATGGAGGATTCAAATGAATAGAAAGCTTCAGAAGCTTATTTTAGCAAGTGATGATAATATTGGAGCTCGTTTAAAGTGTGAATAATCTTTTAAAATTGCTAAATGTAGTGTTATATATGAAGTCGACCCCATTTATTCTGATGATTGCGTTGATCCTCTGTTGAGTGGTGTTGTTCAAAATCCTCAAAGTAGTCGTGAGAAAGGTAAGTGGAATAAGAGGGAGAAGGGTATACTTGAGAAGAAGTGTAAACAAGTAAAAGGGAAAATAAACCGAGCACAAATTGTCGAGTCACAAACTAAGAAGGCCATAGAAGGTTTACAGGTATTTTCTTCACTTTTCTGTAATTTATATATTTTCTGTAATTTACATATTTTATTTTGGAAATTCTTGTTACATAAGCATATTTTTAATTGTGCACTTTTTTTTTAGGATGGTATTGCTACAGTTGCTGGAGACGGTTATGTCGTGCATTCGAATGTTGGTCCAACATCGAGTTCGAATTTCATAGTTGTTATTTCGAATACGAGTTCAAAACTTTCACCATTGCTACATTCTTCTGAGTTGTAATTCTTTTAGTTTAAAGTCAACTGCTAGTTAGTATTTTTTTTGATATATGACAGAATAGAGAGACAGCTAATTTTTATTTGTCAGACTGTATTTTTTATAAAGTTTTATTTTAACTGGTGGGTTGTGGATGTTTTAGTTTTGCATTTTGTTTAATGATATTTCAAAGTTATACGTAATGATATGTGAATATTATATTCGATGATATGCCTTCGTTTAAATGCAATGATATCTATTATATTCTTGTTAGAATCTATTTTGAGCATTCTTTTCTCGTATTACCTAGTATTTTCATTATTAGTGGTATAAAAAATATTGAAAGATGATAGAGTTCACTTTGCCAATTATTAGGATATAGAATCAATATAGAAATATAATAATATGATAGATATTCGTGATGATATACTTATATAATATGTGATGATATATTTCAGTTATTTCTGATGATATGTGATGATAATTTGTGATTAATCATGCTATGAGAACTAATATCATTAAAAACCAATATGAAAGACCAATACCAATATGAAAAGTTTTGCAGCATCAGAAATTATGATCATCATTTAATATCTCAACAACACACCAATGAAGATGTGCATTAGAATATTTTTCTAAGGTTTCACCTTTTTAGTGATTGTCTAAGAACATCAGTTCCCTACATCAAACATCTAGCACCATATTTTACATCAAAATAATTTAGTTCCAACAATAAACCAGAATTCGGAAAAATCTAATGATGACAAACAAAACGTCTTGCATCTTTTAGCACTTTTTCCTTCCTTTCATTCTCCTCCATCATGATCATTGTGCAGCAGTACTTTGCCCTTAGGGTGTTCAACAAATCCTTATCCTATAACAAAAAATAAAAGAAATATAAATAAATATATACAACAAATAGAAGGAGAAAATATATATAAATAAATTTACTGTAATTTACTTACTTTATCTTTTTCAAAACCAGTCTCCAATCCATCCAGATCTCCCTTATAAGTTTCTAAATTTCTCATGCAGTAGATTGCGCAATCATCATAGTTTTTTGATGATCTCCATGGCATTTTAATCATTGATTGTGGAAAGTTAACAAGGTTAAACTTTATTTTAAGATCATGAAGCTCTAAATAGTTGAAGAACGATGTCACCTGTAACAATGTGATATAATTATTACAAAAGTAGTACACAATACAATGAAGTACTTGAAATATTCTTTGGAGTATTGTCAGCAGTATGTGATGATATTTGGACTTATTATGTGATGATATGTAGCTGACGTATGTGATGATATATGTCAGTATTATGTGATGATATCTGAAAAATGTTCAGGTTTTAGGGTTTGCTTTTTGCTAATGATATGTGGAAGTAAAGTGTGATGATATGTATAAGTATTTGTGTGATGAAACAATATTTTTCTTTGGAACACTGTATTGTGTATTACATATGTATATATAATATATATGTAAATATTATGAGATGTATTTGTAATCAGTATGCAATGAAGTACTTACAATATTCTTTGGAGCATTGTCGTAGTGCTTGTTAATATTGTTGTATTTTGCAAGCGGCCTGTTATCGAGTATATCGATGGTGATCTTTATGAAATTGATGCACACAATCCAGTAATGATTATCTTTCAACAAAGAGAAAAATACTTGTTCTCCATGTTCATTTACATGTGATTAGAATATATAATTATGTATATGTAATAAGTAATTTGTAAATATACTCATAAATGTGTAATTACCAAGTCTGCATCATCAATACTGAGGTCGTGTAATGTGGCCAACTCACAATCAATCACATTATTGAACTTTTTCTCACCAATCTCATCAGCAGTCCTGTCCATTTCCAATTGATCCTACAAAATTGCCATTTAATTAAAGTTTATTTTTGTCTACAAAATTGGATTGAATGATAAATAAATTGATCCTGCAGAACTTCTTCTTACATGTATCGGTGTCGCAAAAAACACCCGCTTTGGTTCTCCAGGTGCTCTCCTCATATTATCCAAATTCATTTTCAGGCACCAAATATCAACAAGGTTTTGGATAACCCACTGATCCGCTGAAAGAGTGCTAAAATCTTTTTTTGTTGCACTGAATCCAATCCCTTCGAACAGTTTATTGCTGATCAGACAAACAAGAGACATTGAGATATAATTATCATGTGTATTCGATCAATAAATAGAATAAGAAGAACATAATAAAAAAAAGCAAAAAAAAGCAAATTCATAAATCATCACACAGGACTTGCATACATTTTATCGCATAAAAAATGCACATATCGTCACACATATATAATAATCAAATTCCCCCAAAATAATGATTTTCTTACTTTTGTGTTTCTTCAGTGGTTTCTAGGAAGGCATATTTAGAAATAATCTTTTCCTTCTTTGTAACAAGATCATTCAGACGTTTCTTGTTTGTTGTCCAGAAATGGGATCTTACCTTCAACGGGAGATTTCTGAATTTTCTTGTCGGGTTCCTTCTTTTAAGTTCATCGACAAGGTCATCCTCCGATTCCTCAAGTAGGCTGTTTTTCACAGAATGTAATAAGAAATAATTTTAGTTTCATATTTAAATCTCAAAAATTAATAAATAATTTGTAAAAAATGATACAGTGAATACCTTTTGAAATCTGCTTCTCCGATCGGTGTCACCTTCCCACCATCATCACTGTTCTCTTTCTTATTTTCAACAACAGTAAACTCACACACTATAGTCTCTACATCATCACCACTATGTCTATCACCACCATTAGCATCAACTCCACCACAATCATATCCAATTGTTTCTATCTCTTCCAATCCTAAAGAGAATGTCGGTGACAATATTCCCTTCGGCATCTTTCTCTTCATGATGTTGCTATTCAACACCAGATTAGGTTCAGAACATGCATCCCAAAAGGCAAAAATTACTTTTTCCACGTCTGGGTTATCAAATAAACCATCATCACAGATATCATTAGGTTTATGGATTGATGAATTTTGGCTTGATGGTTTGGGGGTTGGTGTTTCATGGTTTGTTTGTTGTTGGTTCGTTTGTTGCTGCTTAGGATTTAGTTCTTCATATTAGAGCTCAACAACATATCATAGGGTTTTTTCAGAATATCAATTGTTGATTCTGTTTTACCTATTTCATCCATAACTTCTCTGAATTTAACAACAGCATCCGTCATCTTCCCCAAAACCACAGTCAGTTTTTTTTGTTCCTTCTTCATTGACCGTTTCACAATCCTTCAATGAATAAAAAATGAATATAAAAATTAAATATAATTACTAAGCATTATGTATTAAATATTGTTTGTAGGTTTATTCTTTTCCATTTTTAGGGTTTAGGGTTTTGCTTTTTAATTAATGATATATTTTTTCCTGTATTATGTAATGATATATGACAATTATTTGTGATGTTGTGTGACAGATATATGTGATGCTATATAATATATATATATATATATATATATATATATATATTTATTTATTTATAAAAGATGCATATATATAAGATGCATACCGGATTTTGATCTTTTTGTTCCTTGGGCAACTGCTCCATAGCCTTGCCCTTCCCAATTCCTCCAACTTTCTTCTCCATCTCCACTCTTTTACTCACTTCAATTGATTCCCAATTTTAATAAATTGGGAATATGCGTGACTCTGCTCCGTTACCTTGAACTCCATCCTGTCAAGGTAACATAGTTGCATAAAAATCAGGATGTTATGGTTTATTTTGGAAATATTTCATTGTACAATATGAATTTAATTATTCTTACCATCAGAAAAGTTGCAGGGCCTATAAAGTATTTGCTCTCTGATTTGTTTTTCTTCCAATCATTCGTTGCTGAAATGAGCTTTTGAATCATGTAATTACACCAATTACGATTCTTAATGTCATCAGCATCTTGAAGAGATTTTAGAATCTTGTAATTGACATATCGATCCTGGTGCGATTTGAACATAGTGATAACAGCAAACACGACAAAGTCGCATTTGAAGTTATCACCATAATCAAACCCTTGTCTGCAGCTCTTGCCCCATTGCACTTGTAAAAAGGCCCTCACCTTCTACTTTCCATCTGCTTCCCCATTCAGAAAGGAAAGCCTTGTACACATCATCATCTGCATCAAAGTTTAATTTTAATTTTACAATTAATAGAATTTAAAAGAAAAAATAATAGAAATAAAGAAACAATATATGTATAATATATATGAATTACTTTTTGTTTCAACATCATCAATGACTGTTTTTTTGCCCCTCGGAAGGTCAAACACAGACACCACATCATCTTCTTCAATTTTTAAATCTTCATTTGCAAGTTTAATTGAACACTGGCAGCAATCAAAATTGCTCACCAAGAACTTCAGCAACTCCGTCTGATTCTCCTTCACTTTCAGCTCCAGCATTCTGTCAAACTCAATCTCTCTTACAGCTGCCTTTTGTTTTGCACTGAGGGCAGAAATCAACTTGAAGAGTGGCTGGGGAGATGTTCTTATTTTCAAATTCTTCTCATTTCGAATATAAATCCTCTTCTTTTTTGCATCTTAAAGAGTGATTTCATCATTCATCGGTTCTTTTCTTTTACGCAACTGATTCAACACAACCTAAAAATGAAAAAAATTAATGAGAATTATTATTATTTTTAGAAAATGTGTATAACCTTCATGACAATAGTGTTTTATAATTCAGTATAAAAAAGTTAAACCTCAGCTGGTTTAATTCGTTCTTCTGCATTGTCTTTTTGTTTGTCTACCATCGCTACAACCTGTGAATAGACAGGATATTTATTTAATTTGGATTTGAGTATGAATATTATTTCTGTCAAAATAGCAAAACAACAAAAACTACTAACCTTATTCAATATATTCTTTTTCGGCAACTATGTTTTACGATGCTTGATAATCTAAATTTTCTTCTTGGTTTCTAGCTGGATTTGTATGGCCTCTTTCACCATTTCGAATTCAGAACCGGGTCTATCGACATTTGGTGTTGCATTGGGTGCTTGAATTGGTATTTTCTTCTGTTCTCGCTTCTTCTTTTTCTGAGCAGGAGAAACATGTTTGTTAACTTTCAGTTTTTCATTGGGTGCTTGAAATGGAACTTTCTTCT
>BMAC01000469.1:283556-298644 GCA_014905375.1 Phtheirospermum japonicum
GGAATTTGAGGTTGCTTTGGCGATTTGTAAGGAGTGTATGGCGAAGGGTTGGGTGCCGAATATTACTAGCATGAAGATGCTTGTCGATGGGCTTGTTAGCATTGGGAAGGTTAGTGAGGCTAAGGAGGTAATTGGACATGTGAAGAAGAATTCTGGAGAAATGCTGATAGTTGGAGTGAGATCGAGAAGGGAATGCCTAGTTAGTTTTTTTTTTTTTTTTTTTTTTTTTTTTTTTTTTTTTTTTAAAATTGAAGCCGTCCACAATTTGATCCCCCTCTGATTGGAAATAATATTATACAAATAACAACAGCTAATCAATTTTGACATATTCACTTGGACAAGGTGAGCGAGCGAAAGGGGGGAGAAAGAGAGAGAGCTGGTTGAAATGACGAGAATGCCACTGAGCTTTCCGGCAATTGACATCGGAGTCGGAGGGCGGCTGACGGCCAGCAGCTGGTGGGAAGAGATCAATGAGTCCGTCAGGTGGCAGGACGGAATATTCTTCTCGCTCTGCGCCGCGTACGCCGTCGTTTCGGCCATTGCCCTTGTTAGTTCGATCGTATTTATGTTTCCATTCGACGCTCGCTAATATATTTCGCATACGTTTTTTGTTTTTTTTCGCATATGCATTGTGTTGAGGATTTTGAGCATTTCAATTCAATTTGTGATTCGGTTCTGGCGAACATGGAAGCTTATGAGCTGAGAAGTTGGAGCTTGTTTTCTTAAATTGTAATTATTACTATCTTTGTGCATCCGTGCGTATTAGTTGAATTCATTCTTCCTCTTTCTTTTTTTATTCTTTTGAATTCAGTATTTGAGATTTTGAATGCAAATCTCTGGTTTTCCTAAGTTTGATGTATATAGTATTATTTTACGACTCTGAGACTTTTAAGGGTTTGGTTATTAATACTCTATTTGTCACAATTTAAATGGTCCTATTTATTTTCTGGGGACAAGTAAAATAAAGATTCCAGTCTTTATATTATTATAATCTTGTTAAACTAGATTCATAAGAGCAGGATAGAAGTAATCGTACTTTTGAATTAGTTTTCATGAACCTGTGTGGTTAAGGTTAACTAAAGTGTTATCATTAAATGTGTTCTGGTTAATTTGGTATTCTGATTAGCTTGTTAAATTTAGTGTTGAATGCTTGTCGTGGTTGTTTTTTGGGGAATTAATATCTGACTGAATGGATTATTTGACATTCTTTTATATTTATTTGGATCAATTATTTGACTTTTCTGGAATTTTCGTTTTGTTAGCTCCAAACTTAAGATAGCTCATTCATTTCTGTTGAATGAACAAATAGTTGTCGCTAAAATGAAGTGCATTTACTTTTTGCAGATACAATTGATAAGAATTGAACTAAGAGTCCCTGAGTATGGTTGGACCACACAAAAGGTTTTCCACCTCATGAACTTTATTGTGAATGGAGGTATGAAGAGAAATCGCTCAAATAATCCATATTTGTGTTTCTATTTAATGGATTAATCATCAGGCTACTCGTTGCAGTGCGAGCTGTTGTGTTTGGATTTCATAAACATGTATATCTTTTACATCCCAAGGTAAAATCCACCTCGCCTACTCCTTTTCTATTATATAATCGTAAATGACACCATATTATTTTATATGAGTCGTAAGATTTTGAAGAAATGTGGGTTTTCTGTATCTCGAATAATATTTTGTGGGTTTCAGTATAAACCGTTTTTTTAGCAAAGTGGTTTGTAATATTACAAGTTAAACATTTCTCATTGAAAATGCTATTAGATATTTAGATATCATCGCTATTTAGACTATTTTCAAGCTTTATTCACATTCCTTAATATATTTTTTCTCAATCAGGCCCTGACATTGATAATGCTGGACTTTCCTGGCTTGCTCTTCTTTTCCACATATACACTTCTTGTCCTCTTTTGGGCAGAGATATATCATCAGGTATAAGTCTAGATGCTTGTGGGATGTGAATGCTTTTATCACATAATGAATTACTGACAGTTTTATCCTTGTCAATGGTCAGGCTAGAAGTTTGCCAACGGATAAACTGAGAATTTTCTACATTTCTATTAACAGTGCGATTTACTTCGTGCAGGTGAATTGTGCTTCCATTTATACTGCCCTCCTGCTTATTACTATTTTCTCATGATGTTTAATGTATTTGTCTTTTAGCGCTATATAACAGTTATGTGATCATAGCACTGTTTGTTTGTATAAAATGCATACTTTTTTGAATTTTCACTGCGTGGTGCCTGAAATGATCTTTAACACGGAAATGTTTGATTTAACTTTCTAAAATCTGTCTTCTTCTGCCAAAGGATAAAAATTATTTGACTTTGTTAGATTTTGCCAACACTTTTTGATGCCAAAATATGTTATGTGCATAAAAAATGTGATCTGACAAGAAATGAGGTGTTGACAATCAGGGCTGTGTTTGGGTATACCTCTGGATAGATGATAGCAGCACTGTGGAATTCATCGGAAAGATATTTATTGCAGGTTAATTAATCTGGCTCTTAATTCTTTTGTTTTAATTCCAGATAAACGTTTATGCGAAAGTCGAAGCTGTGTATATCTTAGTTCGATTGGGTTATCGATTTGTGGTACTTATCTGATCTTGTTTTATCTCTTTTGATCTATGCAGTTGTCTCATTTATAGCTGCCTTAGGGTTTTTGCTGTATGGAGGAAGGTGAATGTCGGAAAGTTCTCTTGTTTGATGCTCTTCATCTATCTTCCAATTAATTTCTTCGAGTCTCAAGTTTGGGAGTATTATTATTATTATTATTATTATTATTATTATTATTATTATTATTATTATTATTATTATTATTATTATTATTGTTATGCAGGTTATTTTTCATGCTCAGACGCTTCCCTATTGAATCTAAAGGGAGGAGGAAGAAACTTCATGAGGTTTGTGCCTATAAATACACTTGTCAAAAATTAAATTCTGATTCCCACTATTTAGTGAGGTGGATTTAATTGGAATTGTTAGACTTTTGGATTTAACCTCTTTATTATGTCTATACTTTTTGAAGATGACATCTGCTTGGTGCAATTGTCTTTCTAGGAGTTGCAACCAGAACCTGGGAACTGAGAAAATAAATATAAAAATAAACGCAGAGTATAATTTATTTTTTATAAACTGACTGGAGCTCATTTACAGGTTGGATCTGTCACTGCTATATGCTTCACATGTTTTCTTATAAGGTGCTTTGTGGTAAGCTTTAAAATTCCATCCGACTTATTATTTGTTAATAAGTTAGGTCGTGTTACAGTTGTATCTCTAGCTCTCCTTTAATACCTAGAGACATTTTGCCCTTTACTGCAGGTTGTGCTATCGGCTTTTGATTTAGATGCCTCCCTCGACGTCTTGGACCATCCAGTTCTGAATTTAATCTATTACACGGTATCAACTCTCTTTTAATTCTATGCCGACTTCCTACTCGTATATTTACATAATTTACTTTTCTTATATATACTTCGTGTGTAAACAGCTGGTCGAGATTCTCCCTTCGGTTCTTGTCCTCTGCATTTTGCGTAAGCTACCCCCGAAAAGGATATCAGCACAGTACCACCCGATCCGCTAGTCGGCAAGTACGCCCGATAATCACCCGCATTAATGGGAAAAACTAGGTTTAAGATGGAAAGTTGATTGGTGGACCATAATGATCAGCTCAGAGCCTTAACACAGAACTCCAGATTTATTATTATTCTGGATTGGCTCTATGCAGATATTTATAACTTGTTGCCTGTATTTTGTCCAGAGCAAGGATAAAACCAATTAAAATTGATTGCGTGGATTTGGTAGCATTAAAAGAAAAAGAAAAAAAAGGCCTTTTTGTCATCCTAATTAGGAGTTATTTGGATATATCATTTTTTTCCTTGTGGACATCACATTCCAAATAATTACTAATTCTAGCATTTTCCCAATACTTTTTTCAGCATATTAAATATTTACAACTACATCCTGAGTGACCGAAGGGATGTGTGTATGTGTGTGTGTGAATATATTGATACCTTTTACCACCTCCGTCATAGTAAGACATATCACGTATAATGGAACGCATGAGAAAAAAAAATGATTAATTTCGGTAAATTGCATTTACGTGACAAAAGCCTGAATCAGTATACACGGAAATTACATTGTAGCAAAAGGCAGAGATCCTGCAAACACGCAACACTTTTATACAGTCAGCTGACAAACTAAAAAGTAGCTCCTCACGCAAAGCTTGCTTAAATATAAATAACGCTACATCAACTGGTTCAAGTTTTTCAGACACCACACGACCCGATCAGTTCCATTGAGCATCTTCCAGTGGTGGAGCAGCAAATCTGATATTTTCAGGCCTGACAGCCACTACAGGCTCATCCGCGAATAACGACCTAATAAAAGCTGGGGTTCTGAGCGGTCGTCGACCCGTCATTCGCGGGTACACATCTTCAAGAAAATAGTAGGCATGTCCAGCTATCATTCCCTGATGAGCCAAATTCAATATTTTTAGTAAATAACACAAATAGCTTGAAATGATAAACAAATGCTATTTACTTAAAATGGTTTTTTAAAAAAAAGAAAGAAAAAGAAAAAGAAAAAGAAAAAGGATTTCCCAAACGGGCAAGTTAAATCCGAGAACATACCAGAAGATCAACCCAAGCACTAGCACCAACAAGGACAGAGAATCCGAGAAGAACCTGCACAGACAGGGCAAATCAAATATGGCCAACTCAGGATAAAATGTATCCAGACGGTCAAAACTGTTGAATAGTGCTAAGAAGTCTGAACACCGATTTTAAATCTTTTGCCTCCAAACAATTTTTGTGTTCATGCAGAGCAAACATCTTAGATTCAAGTATTTAACGTAGTAGTAATAAGAAAATCAATATCATCATGATAGATTGTCCGTGTCCTAGAGTTAGTTAATATATTTGACCCGCAATTGGATGATCAAGTATCAAACACATGCAGCATTAAATTTGACTCTGAAAATCCCAACATGTGAAAAAATTCGTACAGAAATGAAGTAGAATATATATATATGGTAGCATGCAAATAGATGGTTCATGGATTTTAAGCTACTAACCCATGGCAAATAGGCAGCTGTGAAAGTGAAAAGGCCCAAAAAGCTCATGTGAATGTATGGGTTCTGCTTGCTCCACACATATACCTAAAACAAGAGTCGATGCAAACAGATTAGAGGAAGAGAAACAAACGGTAGCTTTACAGTAAAAACTGTTAAATATCACAAGTAATACTGACAGCAGGAAAACTAACCATCATAAAGGTGAGCGAATTGCTGAGAAATATAATTTTTGCGAAGGACGCTGAGACATATGGAATCATCCCACCAAGAAGCACTATCCCAGTTAAAACAGTTGCACCAAACAACAACATGTAGAAGAAATCTGCAGTCCTACCGCGAAACGAGTTCTCTTCAAGAAGCTTGCAGTAACGAGCAAGAAAGAACATGTGAAACAGAAAGTCCAAATCTGTAAGGAAACGGATAGAACTGTGTTAAGTGAAAGTATCGATCTATAAGGTTATAATAGACTTTTTTTTCCTCAACGCTGATTAGTCAAAGTTGCATTTCAGTAAAACTGTAATTACTATCACGTCAAACAATACAAAACCCGATTAGTCCTCTTAATTAATAATAGTAAATTCATGACGTTTTATTTAAATGCAACATATCCTCAAATAAATATAACGTGGGTGTATGCACGCGCTCTGTGACGTGTGGGTAAATGTGCTACACAGGGAGGAAGATCGCAAGTGAACATGTGTACACACTTGATAGAAAGGCAATAATCCCAGCAAATGTGTCTCGGCACATGTAATCAAAGCTGCCAAATTAAAGAAAAGGACAATGAATCCAGAGCTAGGAGTTCTAAGATATGCATATGTTCATAAAATATCCTATCAAGGCAAGGGCCATATATAGCTAATGTGCAAAAAAACACGACACAAAGAACAACAATTATCTTATCAAATATGCTATTATATAAGAAACAACGTCAAAAAGACGATTGCCTCCGAAAACCAATCTGCAGTAGAAATTAATCGGGAAAATGATATATAGACTGATAAAGAGTACCATCAATTCTGTATCTCGGGCAATAAAATGATATAGAGATTAACCCTGGATTGGATCATAAACCCCAACATAGACATTCAATATCAGAGCTAAAGCTAATCCACCAAGCAAACTTAAGTAAACCAAAAATTTGAAGGATAGCAAGAGAGTTACCCATCTTGCGGAAATACAGAAAATTGGTAATGACACGCCAGAGTTGGTAATGCTTAACCACAAGCTTCGGATTCAAGTACAAATCATATGGAGATATTATCTGCAGATGCCACACAGAAAATAAACTAGATTCAGCAAAGTGTCTTGAAAAATAAAAAGGTGCAAATGAACCCCAAACAATTTAGTTGTCTTAAACACCATCTATGATAACAAGAAGCACCAAAATTAATTTCAGTAATATAAATAATCTCAGAAAAAATATTATCGAAACATTCAATTAGCCTTCTACAGTTTTCCCAAAAGCAAACAAGACAACAGAAATTCCATATTCTCCTCAAACACCAACAAAGCAATCAAAACACGCTCCAGAACAAATCACGCCATCTAATAACGAGTTTCATGATGCTTCACGAACATACGAAAAAAAAAATAATAATAATAATCGAGAAGTAAAATGAACAAATTACTTACATCGAGAGAGCAGCCGATGGTGGTGACAATGGCGGCGGTGAGGTAGGAACGCGTTATGATCGGCATCTGCTTGTACCACTCTTCCACTGCTTGCGCCATTTCTATTTCCTTCGAATTTCTCTTTATTAATCAATCAATCAAAAAGCCAAATGAAACGAAACCCTAGCCCGAATCCGATTTTCCTCGCGAAAAAACCGATGGATATATATCCGCAAAATGTGAAAAACAGATAAAAATTTAACAGAAATCAAATGGAGCCTTTCAGCTAAGCTTGAATTGATATCATAAAATCATTTCGTTTATCTGCACACATACACACACACACACACACACACACATATATATATATATATCTAAGAGGAAAAAATAGGAAGATGGTCAATTTGTAATTAGAGCTGGAACATGGAATTCAAGAGCACGCGCGTGTAAGTGGGATGTGGCACACGGACCAGTCGAATGCTGGAACGACGAGGACTGACCAATGAGATGCGTGTTCTTGGGTCAATGATGTCATTAGGACGTGGCCATGTGTGCGGTGTGCAAGGGATTTTTGCTGTTAATTATCCAACCATGTAAATCAATAAATCGTCCTAGGTGTGAGAAAGCGCTTTTGATCTCATTGTTTTTAGTTTTTCATTTTTTTTAATTTAATTTTTCGTTTTAGGTCCAACAAAAATTTATCATTTTACCAGTGATATGTGATGATATTTGTTAGTTATATAATAACATATATAAATTATATGTGATAATATATGTTAGAAATTTAGGATTTGGGAGTTTAATATTCAATTTTGGGGTTTAGTTTATTATTTTGGGGTTTAGCTTTCTATTTTTATGGTTTACTTTTTCGTTTTAGATTTATTTATTTTTATTTTAGGATTTTAGATTTTAAATTTAGAGTTTCAATTATTAATGATGATATGTACCGATTATATGTGATGATATGTACCAATTATATATTATGATATATGTTAGTTATATGTACTAGGTGCACCTAAATGCACGTATAATGACTCATAGCGGGCGTGGCGATAAATATTGAAATCCAGATTCACACACTTTTCATAATATAATATTCAAAATATTCCATTCAAATTTTATATTTTCATTCACTGACGAAATATGAAATATATGATGAATTGTATTGCATGTTAATTCCAATTATACTGCACGGTAAATAAAGATGTCTATGTGTCTTGTATTTTAGCTTTTTTGTAATAGATAAAATGGTGTCGTTTAACCTTAAATAATGGTATTAGAGAGGGAGCTAGCCAATCCAGGTATGTATAAAAGGTTGTCGGCTTGTAGTTTAAAAAAAAAAAAACGAATGAAATAAGATTCATAGAGTTTGTTTCATAATTTAAACTCAAATTTAATTCTCTTCATAGTATTCAGAGCGAGGTTTTTTCTCCAGAAATCTTTCGTCACTTTGTCGTGAAATTCCTAATTTAATATGATCAATCATGCAAAATCCAAGGAGCTCAGCCTAGCCGGCTTTGACGCCGGAGACCGGTGAGAGCTCAAAGTAGACTCAAAACCGAAATGATGATCTGTTGTTTCTGCACGACTCAGATCATCTACGTATGACTTTAGTCAACTCATCCGTTAATTGGTTCAAATTTCCTAACATAGATGATCGCATTGGTAGCAAAGATAAAATTAGGGTTTATAAATGGTACGGTGAAAGCCTCAAATCTGAATAGTTTAGGTTTTGATCGGTGGAAAAAGGTGGGTTGGAAGGTATTTCATGGATTTTAAACTCCTTATCGAAGGATACAATGGATGCGTTCATCTATGCTGATTCTGCGAAGGATCTGGGGGATGATATATGTCAAAGGTTCAGAGAGAGTAATGAACCTTTGATATATCAATTACAGAGAGATATATCAAATTTAAAACAAGGTAATGATATGGTGATGATATATCTTACTAGACTAAAAGAGTTATGGGATGAATATGCATGTCTGGTGCCGCACTTGGTGTGCAAGTGTGATGATGGGAAAATAATTGCTGAACAGGAGATGCATACTAAGTTGATGCAATTTTTTATGGGATTAAATGAAGGATAAGATAATGTGAAGAACCAAATGCTGCTAGTGGATCCTTTACCCATTGTGAACAAAGCATACTCTATGATCCTTTCTTCTGGAAGGCAAAGGTTTGTACAATCCAGTAGTGGAGATCTAACCCACAGTGTAGTTATGGTCGTGAAGACCACTGGTTATGGAAGATGAAGTTCATGAAAATTTCAAACAGGGGAATGGAATGGGGACAAAGGAAAAGGATCTGGTAGAATAAGTAAAGAGGAAAGTGGTAAGCTGAAATATGATCATTGTGGATGGAATGGACACGAGAGATCTGGGTGCTTCAAATTACATGAATGTCCTGATTGGTCTAACGAACTGAAGAGTAAAAAGGAGATGAGTCATGTAAATGCAATAGAGACACAAGACCAACCATCACAAATAATTAAGAATGATGGAGGTGCAAATATAACTACAACGGGAGGTGATAAGACTATTAAATCAGAGGTCGGGCATTAGAGATGGAGGGTTGAGTATTCATGATAATAGGATATCATGTTAATTTTGTTGAGAATATATCAGGGAAACCAAAAAAGCAAGAAAAAAGAATTATAAAGTGGTATAAATAAAACAAAACAAAATTATAAAATCAAATGAATAAAATATGAAGCCTTATATAATTAAATCATATATACTTATTTAATAAATCTTAAGAACGGGAAATGAACTAAAAAATAATAATATGATACAGTACAATTTTAAATTCATAAAATAAGTTAAATAAACTATGAAATTTATAATTATTTTTAAAAATAATTATTAAAATGTTTATGAGCTAGTGCATTAAATTATTAAAAAAAAGAAAGCGGCAAAACAACCAAAAAAATATTATCTTGGAGTCGATAGTGATCTGTGGTTGCAAATGAATATACATATATCTTGGAAGCTTATTTCCAAGAAAAAAGAAAAAGAAAGAAAAAATTGGTAGAAAAAACTAATTTTAAGATAATATTTCCATCAGATTAATGATGAAGAATATTGAGAAAATAAGAATGATTTTTTAGAAGGTAATTAAATGATGCAAGAATATAATGAATAAAATTATTTGCAAATACTTGGGTGAGACTGGTCTCATAGTATAGTACCAAATTTTACCATACCCATGAACTTGACCCGCCCGCCCTTGTTGACCCTTCCAGCCCCATACAAAACTAATTATAAAAGGGAAAACAACTAAGAAAATAACAAACAACATTCCATTTTCACTCTCTCACTCTCGTAATCCTAACAAATCTAGAAACCAGTCCGTTGTCGGTGGCCACCGTTCTCCTACAATGAAATTTAACAAAAATCATATGATCTAAGCATCTCAACCCCCTCATTTCAAATCCAAAAGATTTACAATTGGATGTTTTTATCACCATAGATCGGAAATCAAAATTATGAGCTCGTCAACTCTGAAGTGCAGTTAATTAATTATTTATTTATTTTGAGTACGATTAAATTCCCATTTCTTGCAATATTATTATTGATTGTGTAGTTAAATCATGTGATATTCTTGTTTTGGGTAAATAATTAATGTTGCTCTGGGAATATATTTTGATGTGTTGGTAGCCATTTTACAATATCCATCCAAATGAAGGATAAAGCTATTTTCCTGTGTTGCTAACTCTTTTCTTTTATAAATTACATATATTAGTTCACGTCTATTAATTCTTGTTCTATTGTGCTGGCTATTTTTGTTATTTTTCAGATGACCGTTTGAATTGGTGCAGGTAAGATGACACACATACTCCCTCCGTCCCCGTTCTATCTGTAGCAATTTGAATTTTTTGTCTCGTTCTATCTGTCGCATTTACGTATTCAAGAGAGAATCATTTGTTACTCTTTACTTTTCCAATAAGAATTAAATGTTACTTTACTAATTTTACCCCTACCTTTACCATTTTACACTTTTAATTATTTTAAACAAAAGGATATTATGATCATTTGATACATATACTTATAACACCGATCATCTTTATTAATCTCCATGAAATGGTCAATTGCGCTAGATAGAATGAGATGGAGGGAGCACATTTTTAAATAGTGCGTGTTGTAATTAAATCTCTCTAGCTATCTGCATGTTTGATCACTATATTACTAAGACTTATTCCCATTTCTTGCATTAAATTATGTAGAATAATGGTATAAATATATGTGTTTCTTGTTTTGGTTTATTTATTAATGATGCTTAATATGTCCCATAAGTTCGTTTGAGTAAATATTCAGTTAATTATACAAAAGAGGTGTAATTCCAAAGGAATGATAAAGTTAATTTTGTTAACTCTATTATTCTCTTATATTAAAAGTTGGCATAAAATTAACTAGTAATTGTTGTTCAAGCTATTTTTCTATGTATTACTCAGCTCATCCCTATGTTAAATTAACTACTTTCTTTTTATTCATGCAATAAGTTGACTCTTGTTCTGAACTTTATCGGTGACGTAGCTTTTTTTCTTGTGCAGAATGTAAACTTTCTATTTTCTGGAATAGAGCTATTGTTTGTTTTGTGTACTATATGCTTTTTTGCTATTTTAAAGGGTCTAAGGCTCAGGATGTTGAGTGGCATGTGTCTGGAATTTTACTTATTAGAACATTTTGTTTGTTTTTTGTTGTTTTTAATTTCTAAAGTTTAGAGTTTTTTATTCTATTCAGGTGGGAAGTCACTACCATTTTATTTTCTTTGTGGTTTTAGACCATTCTAGATGAATGGATCTCCCAAGATTATGTTTGAGATATTTATTATTAATTTTGGTTCAAAATAATTGTTTATGATTTCAGGACACACTCGTTAGTGTAAAAATGGGTGAAAGTGGCATGAAGCGTCATCGTTCATATCGGGGTCAGGACGATTCAGATAATAAGAACCAAACGTGTCGAACTGACCGGGACTAGGACCAAGACCAAGCCGGGTGTGGAAATAATTATGAATTAATTGTGTACGAGAATAGTCCACCCGTTCACTCCAGAACCATTAATTTTTGTTTGTGCGGTGAAGGCACTAGTGCAGAAACAGTTTTTTAGAACGCCCTGTTTCAGTAATTCTAGAACGCCCTGCCCAGGCGTTCGGTATAGAGCTGTTCTAAAATATCTGGTTTTCCAAAACAGCTTTGTGAGGCGTTCTAGAATATCGGATTTTCTAGAACGGTTATCAGAGGCGTTCTAGAAAAACAATTTACCCGTTCTAGGAAGTAGTTTTTACCGGTTCATTCGTTCTAGAAAATTATTTTCTAGAACGGTTACGAAAAAGACATTCTAGAAAATGTTCTTTCTAGAACGGTTACAGAAAAGGTGTTCTAGAAAATAAACTTTCTAGAATGTCTTTTCGAAATAGACGTTCTAGAAAACACAGTTTCTCAAAACGGTTACAGAAAAGGTGTGATTTGTACTTTTTTGTACACTTTTTTGTTACCTTTTTGTGTCGCATTCGCATGTGTTTTGCTTGCATTTATGGGTTTTAGGAGTCTTTTTAGCCTATTTTGTTAGTTTTAGGGTTTTATAACTTTTGTGCGGTTTTTAGTAGTTTTTCGTATATTTTTACTCTTTTTCGTACTTTTTGTCGTAGGATGACCAAGCGGAGCTCGTGCACGTTTGGAGGCATCCCACTCGACTCGGATTGGAATGGACAAGCAAGGGAACACAGCGCGAACGAGGAGCGACAGCCGATGGACGTTTAGAGCGGAGAAAACCGAGCCTGGAGCAACCGTACCAGTCAATCGACTGACAATCCAGTCGATCGATTGGACCTCTCCAGATCGACTGCTCGGCAGTGAGTTTGCCAATTTTGAGGAAGCAGTCGATAGACTGGTTCTTAGTTGATCGACTGCAACAAAGGAATTTCTGAGATTTTAACCCATTTTGACGATTTTGCCCCTGTATTTTTATATATATAGGACCAGCTCTCTACAACCTTATCCAACTCTCCTTGGTGGTTTTGGACCTAGTTCCATCTCCTCCAAGCATTTCCTTTCTCTTGCAATTTAAAACCCTAACTTTTCTTAGCTTATGTAGTTTAGTTAGCTTAGTAGTTAGTTTAGTTAGGTTAGTTTTAGTTGGCAAGTGTTGGAGAGGGTGACAATCTCCTATACTTGTTGCTCCTTGTTGTATTGAAGATTTGGATTTACTTTTGTGGATGTAATCTAGATTTGAAGACTTGGTGTTCAATTCAAATTAACCTTTGATATATTCAAAACCATGAAAAACTACAACTTCAAAATGGCGCCGTTGCGACTCGGCTTGGTTAAGGCTTTCGATTTAATTGTCGTTTCGTTGTGTTTTTAGCTTTCCTTTTTATTTGACGTTTTCTTTGCGTATGCAAGGTCCTTATGACTATGGTGGATACATTCCCAACGTGGGAGGGCATGGTGCAAACCATGTTGGGAATGAGATGTTGTATAATGGGTATGGCAACGTGGGAGGGCATGGTGCAAACCACGTTGCCAATGGTGGTTATGGTTATTGGCAACCCAACATGGGAGGGCATGGTGCAAACCATGTTGGGTTTGGTGGCGTCGTGGGTATGAATGCTTCTTCCGGAGGGTATGGTGCTTCAAATCCTTACTATGAGGATTATGAGTCGTTTGGCGGTCCGAGCTCCTATGAGATAAGTCCCCCCATCCGTACTATGCGGGATGTTAGCCGACCTTTTTTGGGATGTGGATGGTGTGGAACGAGTGCTCATATTCAAGACTATTTCCCTTTCATGTCCTCGTTCAATTTCGTTGATATGTATGGAGACCATGGATATCCGGTGGGACCCACTTGTGCTACGCCTTTACTCCACCGCCGACTCCCGATCCTTATGAGCACTTCGGAGGTTTGAGCTCCAATGACCAAAATGCCCCTCCCGCCCTCGATTTTCCGATGCATGCTCCTATTCCACCCCTCGATCCGACTCTCTTGGCCATTTCGCAAGAATTGAATTCGTTGATCAATACGTGTGGTGCTCTTAATGCTAAGTGTGGTGCTATTATTGCTAAGTGTGACGCTCTTGATGCTACATTGGATCAAGTTGCGAGCGATACTGATATGCTTAAACGAGCTCATGCGGATTCCTTACTCATGGACATGCTTCAAGAGTTAGTCGAAGAAGCGTATATGGAGGCCAAGACTAATGAGGAGGTGGTTGGCCCGACCGTCGATATTGAGGGATGTAGAGAGGATGAGCCCCTTGTTCTAAATGATGAGCCCGTTGTGCCTCTATGTGACCCCGATTTGTGTGTCAATGACTCTCGATGTGTCGTTGAGGGCAACGACGATTTTCTGGAGGGGGAGGTGGTGGTTAATGATTCTGAGATTGAAGAGCTTGAAGAGTACCTTGAAGGGATCGATGATTTGTTCGAGCTAACACATACTTATTTGGAGGAAGAGAAGAGCAAACCGATTGCCATCTTGGAAAACTCAAATCAAGGTGAAGAAGAAGAAGGGAGGACGGGGAAAGTGCTTGATGTTCTTAAGGATGCCATTGAGTGGAGACCCGGAGTGATTGAGGGAGTTATCTCTTAGAATTCGAGTCTTGAAGCTATGGTGAGAACCGGGATATGGAGGTTGTTAGTAGAGGGCTTGATGTTCGTAATGTCCAAAAGTGAGTGGGTGAAGCCCATTGACTTGGTGCCCAAGACGAGCGGCTTATTAGTTCTTGAGGAGGGGAAAGGAGGTTTGTTGGCCACGAGGGCTTCAACGGGTTGGAGGATGTCGATCGAGTTTAAGAAGTTTCATGCTGTCGAGCGGGGTCGGCCACGCCTGCACATGCCCGCGCGCACCTGCCGAGCCTGCCGAGACTCAGCGTCGAGAGCTGTCGATCGACTGCCGAGAGTTGTGCCGAATGATTGACAGAGAGCCCTCCCAACATCGACTCCTGCCGAGCCAGTCGATCGACTGCGCGCACCTGCCGAGAGCCAGCGCCGAGCCCGCCGATTCGCGCGCGCACCTGCGCGCGCCTTCTGACAGCACCTGCCGAGGACGCCCGGCCACGCCCGCAAGCACCTGCCGACAGCTGCCGACCACGACCGAGCCAGCCCACCTAGCACCGAGCCATCTCGGCCCATGTCGAGCCACCTTGCAATTTTGCCGAACCAATCGAGCCCAACTCGACCCAAATGGTCTATTTTGACCATTTTAGGTCAGATTTGGTCAATATATGGAAATCCAAGCTCATATGGCATAATTGACCCATTTACCCCTAATTAACTTGTATAAAAAGAATCTCTCTTTCATTTTGTAAAACACCTCCTCCCAACCCAAGCTTGGGTTTGGGACTTAATTTCTCTCTCTAAATTTAATTTTCAAGCTTTACCTTGGGTTTGTAAGCT
>BMAC01000469.1:341332-362363 GCA_014905375.1 Phtheirospermum japonicum
AGCTTTAAGCACCTCGATCAACCTCGCTTCTTCCTCTTCACTCAAGTGTGCAAAAATGATCACCGGCTTGCTCTCTTCCTTTTCTAAAAAGACATATTTGAGGTGAGATGGGAGAGGCTTTAGCTCGGGCTTGTGCCTCCTCTCAACCTCGTCGTTGGATAGCTCAAACAAATCCACTACTTCATCAAGGTATTCGTCGAATTTTGTACTCGGCTCAACAACTCGTTTCCCATCAACAATCTCCACCTCCCCTCTCAAAAACGCGTCGTGTCCCTCAACGACATGAACACAAGCACTCTTGTATAAGTTGGTTGCATCGGGAAGAACACAAGAGTCAGCACGAATAATAAAGGTTTCATCATCTATCAAAGCAACTCGATCATCTTTCGGCTCCACCACCTCAACGTACTCATCCGTCAAGAAGACTTGCTTGACCAATTCTTGTATCTCGTCAACAAGAAGGCAATCCACATGATAAATACTTGAAGGAATCGATGGCAAGTTGGTCATCGAGAATGTGACCGATTTACCCGCAACGGACAATGTGAGGTTCTTCTTTCCAACATCGATTAAGCATTGTGTTGTGGCCATAAAGGGACGACCAAGCAAAATGGTATGCTTGGAGCCATCATTGGAAACCAAACCAACATCTAAGATAACAAAATCTACCAGCACCACAAGACCTCCAACTTTGACGAGCACATCCTTAACAACCCCCTTCGGATAACGGATGGAACGATCGGCCAATTGAAAACAAATCCGAGTCTCTTGCAAGGGTGCTAACTCCAATTGCTCATAAATCGAAGATGGCATCAAGTTTATACCCGCTCCAGAATCAAGCATACCGCTCGTGACTTTCCCATTTCCGAGCGTGATATCGATACAAAAAGAGCCGGGACCCGCCGTTTTGAGAGCCAAAATCAAAGGATCACAAATCACACTTGCTTCCTTAGATAGCACAACCTTCTCATTTGTCGTAGTGAAAAGCTTTTTCGACGAGAGTTCCTTGAAAAATTTAGAATAGGCGGGCATATCGCGGATGGCATCCAATAACGGAAGAGTGATATTAACATTGGACAAGGTGTTGTAGAGCCTTTGGAATTRCTCATCTTTCTTCGCGTTAGGAAGCCGAGAGGGAAAAGGSRTGGGACCCTTTGGGAATGGGGGCTTATAAGCATTAKAAGATTTATGCAAGCCATCGAGAACTTCTTTAGAKGGGGAGGGGTCCACGGGGGTGGAATCGGAAGAAGGGACGATCGGTGGACTAGTAAATTTCTCAACCTCGGCCGGTAGATCGACCTTATTATCAATGACCCGACCACTTCGAAGTGAAGTGATCGCATGGGCATGGGACGGTTGGCTCGGTAACTTCCCCTTTTCATTGGCTTGTTTGAGCAAATTAATTTCGGTAGCCATTTGTCCAACTTTCGTATTTAACCCGCTATTCGAGGTCTCTATAGCGTTTAACCGGACTTCAAAGGAAGATATCGTGGTGGATATGGATTGCAATTGTTGCATGATCATGGCAATGTTTGGATCGGTAGCCGGTGGTGGAGCAATTATCGGAGGAGACGGACGAGATGGACCCACATGAGGAGGGACTCTCGATTGTGCATTAGCATAGCTAAAGTTCGGAAGCATGCGGTTGCTCGGATGATAAGGAGGATTGTGAGTAGGCGGCCAAGCATAGAAAGACTTAGAAACACCATTACTCGATTGGTATCCTTGGACTCCACAAACTTCCTCCGATGGGGGCACCGGCATGTAAAACGAGGGATTTGATGGACAAGCAAGTGCCTCATGCCCAACCATTCCACAAGACAAACAAGGAGGCTCCGGGTTGGGGCAAGATAACTTCGCAATTTGAGCCTCCAACGCCGCAATTTTCTTATCTGTTTCAAGTTTCTCGGAAGAAGACGACTCCATCACCTCATTAGCACTTGAATATAAAGCATGGGAAGATTTTTGTTTGGAATTCTCGTCCAAATTGCGGAAAACTCGGAGAAGCGCTTGAGGTGGATGAATCATCATGTTGCCACCCGCCCTTGTGTCTACCATGTATTGATATTGCGGGTCCAACACTTCATAGAAAGTTTGAATCAAAAGCTCCTTTGGAAAACGACAATGAGGACAACTCTCGACAAGATCCTTGAAACAAAACCAAGCGGAGTGAAACGGCTCGTTCTTCATTTGCTTGAAAGACATAATCTTAATTCGTACATCGTTCGTCCTTTCCATGGAATAGTAATTGTCGAGGAAGACTTTCAAAAGCGAATCCCATGTACGAATGGAGTTAGGGGGGAGACCCATGAACCATGTTAAAGACTTATTTTGGAGAGCATGCGAAAAACAACATAGTTTAAGATGATCCAAGCTCATCATGTTTGGGCAGTGAAAACTCGAGACATGCCATTGAAATTGCCTTATGAATTGGATAGGATCCTCCTTAGCAAACCCGTGGAAAATTGGGAGGCGGGCGAAATCAAGGGAACGGATATCAATGGCCATCACCTCAGGAGGAAGATAGATACAAGATGAAATATTAGCCCCCACGAAGGCTTGGCTCACCTCCTTCATAGTACGAAGGGGTGGAAGAAGCGGAGCACTCGGATCATAACCACCAAACGAAGCATACTCATCATCCATGTCATCGTCAAACTCAAGACTGGTATCACCGAAACCTAGACCATAATCATGCCCATACTGATTCACTCTCGGAGTTGGAGTCGGTTTATGCACGGGGGGAACACCAAATGGGCCTCGGTTCGGGCTCGGCATATTCGAAACGTGGGGAGGGGCTCTATAATGCGGACCGGGATTCGGGGCACCAAACTCGTCGAATGAGCCATTATACCCGACATGGTTTGCACCATGCCCTCCCAAGTTGAGTCGTTCAAAGCCTTGAGAACCCGGGGTAACGTGGTTTGCACCATGCCCTCCCACATTACCCAATCCATCCGACCACCATTCCCAACATGGTATGCACCATGCCCTCCCATGTTGGGAATAAAACCTCCGCCGAAAGAGTTGGGAAACGAAGTCATACCTTGGGGTCGGCCCGAGGCGTGCACATGAGTGGTAAAACCACTCCCTTAATACTCGATAGCTTCATCCGAAAGAGGCGGGGGGGGGGTTCGATGGCCCGGCATTATTGCTCGTAATGTGCTCCCATTCGGGCTCGGGTGATTTCGAAACTTTGAGGATCGGCCCAGAGAGGAGAAAGCGGGGTGGGATTAGGAATAGTCGAAGTCATCTTGGGAATAGAATGCAAAGAGTGCCGCAAACGTCGTGGTCGCTCGGGAGTAGAAATGTAAGGAACTAACTCGTGGCCAAGTGAACGACGACCTAGCATACACTCAAAGAAATCGTCAAATACAAAGGAAGCTAAAAATACAATGAAATAACAATTAGAACGAAGGCCTTAACCAAGCCATGTCGCAACGGCGTCATTTTGTTTGTTGAATTTTTTGTGGTGTTGAAATGAATTCAACGAGTTCATGGCTTGGTATTATCGGACTTCAATTCAATTGAAGGATTCAAAGTGTTTCAAGTTTGGAAAATAAAGGGAAAATGAAAATAAAGCAATTAAAATAGCTAAACTATCCTAGGAATTGAAATTGCATGTTGGTAGGATGCCTCTTCGGATGCCTCAAATAGAAAATGCAAAGCAATAAAGGAAATAAGAAAGAAAAGGCATTGTTTCACCAAGTACAAGCATGCATGCACAAGGTAAAACTATGCATAAAATCCTAAATAAATCAAATTAACAAAAATTGAAAACACCAAAGTAAAGAGCAATAAAAGTTGACGTAAAAGTTCAAAACTTTAAGGAAAATAACTAGTAACGAAGTCTAGATCTAGGATTCAACTTAAAACTATGCATGGAAATTTAATTCAAAATAAAGCATAAGTAAAACTCAAAGTCATGATGATCAAGGACCCGATCTATAGCCTAGGTGTGTCACTCAACTAGAATCCATAGTCAATTCACAAGTTTCATCATGAAATCAAGTAGCTAAAACAAAAGGCATAATTGAAGAACATGCATGGAAATGAAGAACAAAGCTTGAAATTAAAAGGAAAGCTTACTAAAATTAAATGAAGAATCCCAAAGCTTGAATTACAATGAAAGTGCTAATCCAAAGGATTATTTGGATTCATCTTGAGCTTACAAACACAAGGAAATGCTTGAAAATTAAATCTAAAACCTAAGAGAGAGAAAGTAGATCTAGAGGAAAAATGAAGAGAAAATTAATCCCAAGGCTCATGCAAGAGCTGGGGAATGAGTGGATGCCTTCCTCAAGTCAAGTGGAGGGTTTTTATAGTGATTTAGAAGGGGCAAGCTCGTCAAAATGATTTAATTCCTGGACTCTCAGTCGATCGACTAAGGGCAGTCGATCGACTGCTTATCAGAAAAGTCCGCAACTCTATGTCGATCAGTCGATTTTTGATGGCTGCAGTCGATTTCCTCAGAACCAGTCGATCGACTGCCCAGTCGATCGACTAGTTGCCAGTTGATCGACTACCTCGCCAAATTGCAGCGCTCTCTGATGGTCAGTCGATTTCTTGGCTAGCAGTCGATCGACTGAGGGCAGTCTGGTGACTCAAACTTTTGTGCACCCCGTTTTTAATAAATTAATTTAAAAGCACGTCAGTTTGCTCGCAAGAGTACGAGGTAACTGTAGGGTGATGAGTTTGACTCGAGTCGTATCTCTCGAGGAAACAACTGTTCGGTCTTTCGGATGTTTTTCTCAATTTACGAAGTAAAATACATGTACAATTGGGGTTTTAAAGAGATTGAATTGATCATTATGAACTAAAGCAATAATTAAACTAAAACTAATTAAACTAATTACTTAAAACTAGATTATCAACTACGAGCAATAAATTAAACTACTCAATAATACGCAACCTAATTAACGATTCTAAAAGCATGAGCACAAGAAATTACCACTAAGCAATGAATCATAATAATCTAATATTAACGAATAACTAAGCATAAATCAAATCGCATAAATTAACTARATTAACCAATATCCAATATCTAAGCATAAAGACGATTAAACTAATTATCAAAACTAGAATTAACTAAGCAATTAACTACGAATTTAACTAAGAGTTTAGAGTACTTATTGTAACTACGAAAAGCAGTAAAAAGCTCCAGCTATTCCGGAGTTTGAACGTTGATCTTGGGCGAAGAATGGATCCCGAACACGAATTCGATGTTTTGGAAGCGTTGTTCTTCGATCCTTGATCTCCGTCTTCAAATCTCATTATGAGATGTGGGATTATTGTTATTATAAGCTAAAATACCCTAGGTGGTCGTGTGTTTTGTGTCTCTCCTCTCAAAATCCGAAATATTGAGGGTTTAATATAGATATTAGAAGTCTTGGCGCACAAGAAACCCTAAAATCCGAATTCTGGGCCATCGCGTCGACGGTGCGTCGACGTAGCGTTGACTGACACGTGCTGGTGCTCGGCGTCGGTGCTGCCTGGGCGTGCGCGTCGACTGGGCGGGTGCGTCGACATCGACGCTTCAGCAAGTTGCGTTGACGTTGCGTCGACATCGGTGCGTCGACATCGATGCTTCAGCAAGTAACGTCGACAGTGCATCGACGCTGCGTTGACTGACGTGGATCATGGCTCGCATCGACGTAGCGTCGACGGTTGCGTCAGTCGACGCGGACTGCGCGTCTGCCTCCGTCTCTCTATCTTTTGCTACTCGTTTCGCCGGAAAGCTCGTTCTCTTACTCTTGAACATCGAACTTCGTCTATTACGCGCTGAACTCTTCCGGTTACTTAGCTGTAAAGTGGAAACAATGAAATATCACCTATTTGCAGCAATTACGATTAAAATACGGTAAAATAAGTCAGAACTATAAAAATACGGAATTATGCTTAAATCGTCCAACTTATACCCAAAACAAATAGAAAAACGAACTAAAAAGCTAATAAAAAGAAGGACAAATCTACTCTAATCAACTACCCCACGCTTAATTGGTTTGTTCGTCCTCAAACAAACGATAAATTCAAAGTATGATTAAAATGAAAATAAGTTCAAGCAAAGAGTCGTGCTGTGCTACATACATAATTTTGAAAATATAGATACAAGTCACTCAACGTTAAACACTTGACCATTATTACATTGTCGCTTCAAAATAAAATCATGCTTCCTCACGAAGGATAATATATATAAGTACGCTCAAAAGCACTCAAGTATTTTCTGCGCGGGACGTGTATACACTCAAATTATACAATTACAAGCACAGTAAATAAGCACAGAAAATCAATCTCTTCTCAATCGCAAATTAAGTGTGCTATCAAAACTAAGAATCAGAAAAGGTCTTTACGGGTTGTAGTGTAAGGCTCTTTGGACGGGTGTGGAATATATAAGTCGTGTGGCTAATCGCTCACTCAACCTAATCTAATTGAGAAGCAAATTGCTTCACCTCGCTCAAAAATAAAAACCTCACTTAACACTCATAACGTAGCCCGCGTCAGTAGACGCGACAGAACGAGAATCTCCTGGTATCAGGCGTTGACGCTGCATCGACGCCGCGTCAGTCGATGCGTCAGAGAACAAATTCTCGAAACCTGGCGTCGACGCCGCGTCGACTGACGCGAGCATCCTTGGCGTCGACGCAGGCGGAATCCTGGGCATCTTTTTCTTCGCTCGTTCGATCAATTCTCCTCGTCCGAGTTCTTCCATCTGTTCTAAACAAATAAAAACCAAAATAAAACAATAAATAAAATAAAAATAAAGTACAAAAGATATAAAAATGCTCGGGTTGCCTCCCGAGAAGCGCAATTTTTAACGTCGCTTGCTCGACGCAATTTTGTTCGTTTAGTTCCAACCGTACGGTGGATCTCCAAACTCCACCGGATTATCATTGCGATTCTTCTTCCTCTGATCATAGTAAGGTTTCAACCTATGCTTATGAACTTGAAAGGGTGAATTTCCGATCTCATCATACAACGTGGCTACGCCATACTCGTCCAATTCTTTTATCGAGAACGGTCCGCTCCACGCAGCTCCAAAATTAGCTGGGTCATATTTACGCTCGTGATTATACAGTACTAAATTTCCAACCTCGAATTGCAAGTTTTTAACTTCCTTCGTGCGAACCTCTTTCGATTTCTTCTTCGCCCAATCGTCGAAATATGCCTCGCCCTTGTTCTTTTTGCGTGAAAATCTAAATCTTTTGTTAGGGTCGAGAGAATCGTGACTTGGGCGACTTATTGGTGGTTTATGCGGTCGCTCCACATCGAAATCGTCTCCAAATTCTTCTAAGATATCGCGCATGTCAATACCTAGTAACTCGATCAAGTCTTCTCCACTTAAGTGCATATGTTGCTCAAACTCGTCGTACTTCTTGCTTGAATTAACTCGTTTATCCCCTCCCTCGGTAGAAAAATGGGCGTCRTCYCYGTCGCTCAGTTTGTTCAAMGTTGCRATTTCTCRTAACTCGTTTACGCATGAAGTAACGGGATCAACGAATGAATCATCCTCTTGCATGATGGGGGAAGGAGTGTGTTGAATATCTCTTAAAGAAAACGTCATTATTTCACCCAAAACAGTCATGGTCATCCTTCCTTTGTAAACATCGATTAGCGTATGGGAAGTAGACATAAACGGGCGTCCCAGTAAAATGGTATGCTCAGGACCTTCAATCGGTACCTCGCCAACGTCCATAACCACAAAATAAACCGGAATTACGAGCTCTCCAACTTGTACTAAAACATCTTCGACTATTCCCAAGGGTCGTCGGGTCGAGCCATCGGCTAATTGTAGGCGCATGGTTGTCGGCTTTAGTGGTCCAAGATCAAATGCTTGATAAAGTGAATATGGCAGTAAATTTATCCCTGCTCCAAGATCTAACATTCCTATCGCTTTCTGCCCATTGGCCAACAAAATAGTGATGCAGAAACTTCCAGGATCGCGTTCCTTGGGTGGCAATGGCTTCTTAAAAATCGCGCTAACCTCCTTTGGTAATGGTACATATTGGTTCGTCGCCAAACGTCTCTCTCTCGAAGCAAGTTCCTTAAAGAGTTTTACGTAGGCGGGCATTGTTTTGATTACCTCCAAAAGTGGTAGGTTGATGTTGACATTCTTCAAGAGGTTGTATAGCTCCATGAACCTCTTGTTTTCTTTTGCCGGGCGCAACCGGCTTGGAAAAGGAACAGCATCCTTAATTTGCGTCGTCGATTTCTTCGGTAGTGATGCTTCGTCTTTCCCAAGGGTGTTGCTCGGAATCGTTCCTTGAATGGAACCAGGCACGTATCTATTGGTGGATTTATGTATCTTGTCTACTGGTTTAGGAACAAGTTCCTCATCTTGGTCCTCTATGCCATTGTCGATCTTCTTCCCATTGCGAAGGACGTGAACCGTCGACGCTTGCTCCGGTTGGCTTGGTAGCTTGTCTTTCTCCTTATTTGACCTAGCAATATCAGTTGCTATTTGTCTCATAGTTCTTTCCATCCTATCCATGTTTTTAGCTAGATCATGCACAACACCGGAAAGATGGTCAATTCCGCTCACCTTCTTCGAGAGTTCATCAATCTTTGCGTTCACCTTCGTAAGTCCCTCTCTATTGCTAATCGTCTCGGCCACTTGATTTTGATGCCAAAACAACAGCTGATCAATTGGTTGAGTCGCATTAGATGCCTTCCCTTGCGTATGAAAATTATTTTGTGGTGGTGGCACAGGTGGTGCTTGAGCATACTGTGGTGGTGGATATTGTGGATCAGGTGTCATATGATTTGGATTTCCAGGGCCCCACTTGAAAAGAGGATTATCACGTTGCGGTGTGTACTTCTTTTGATTCGAATAATTTTGGATTGCGTTAACATCCTCGTGTTGCTCAATGTTGTTTGGACACACATCCGCTGAATGCTGGGGTGATCCACACTGGTTACATGTTACGGCCATCCGTTGTGCATTGGCCTTGCTAGCTCGCTCGACTTTCCAAGCAGCTAATTTCTCGTCAAATATCTCCTCACATTTCGCCTTCACTAACTTACCGTCATCTAAATCAGGATCAGAGATGGAAACTTCGTTAACCCTCTTTTTACGAGCCCGAGAGTTGGTTTGTCTAGACTTTTTGCTTTGCTTTTCCAACACCCGCCTCGCCCCGGTGGCTGTCAAATCTCCAAAATCTCCTCCCGCTGCTATCTCTACTTCTCGTTTCCCATGGTCCAATAAACCATCGAAGAAAAACTGGTTAGTTATCTCCGGAGAATAGTTGTGGTGGGGGCAAGCTTGCAAAAGCGTCTTGTAACACTCCCACGTTTCATGAAATAGCTCTCCATCCAACTGTTCAAAAGTAACAATCTGCCTCCGAAGATGCCCCGTAGTTTGGGCCGAATAGTATTGATTTAAGAATTTCTCGTTGATCATATCCCAATCAGTCAATGAGCCAGGCTCTAGTGATAGTAGCCATGACTTTGCCTTGTCCTTCAAGCTGTATGGGAAACAAATCATTTGTACGTCCTCTTGGTGAAGGCCATGAACTACAAATCGCCCCACTTCATCAACAAAGTAGTTTAAAAATGCCAAGGGGTCCTCATGGGCGTTTCCGTAAAAAGTCGGGGGTAAGTTAAGTTGATGTGGTTTGATTTCGACTGCCCTTGCAATAGGTCCAAGGACAATGGCGGACCTAAAAGGTACAACCTTGGGACGTGCTAAATCGCGCTGTCTTGGTGCTCGATCTCTCCTTGGTTCTCTTACTCGGTCATCAGCTCGTTCGTACTGGTCATCATGCGCGTGATGGTGCTCGCGCTCGTATACCCTTCCGAAATTGTTCTGCCCGTAACGATGATCTTGATTCTCCAACCAATCGTTCACGTGCCTTTGATTGTTAACATAAGCATTATGCTCTTCGTTTTGCCTCATATTTGCCATGTTGGGTTGGTGATTGACTATGTTGTGCTGCTGGTTAACTCCTTCGTTTCTCCCTTCGTCTCGTCCAGTAGAGTGTGACTTGTTTGGCTCACTACCATACCCAGCTCGAATGGGGCGTGGTGGTGATCTCGGTGGTGAGTTGCCATTTCGAACCGAATGTGCTCCTAACATAATGTCGGGAACTTGATCGCAAGCAAAATCAGTTGTTGTCGAGGAATTGTCCTCGGGAATAAGAGCGGGTCTTGGTCTTGGTGGATTTGAACGGTGAATGTTGTCAATGAATGGTACAAGGTCGCGTTGAAGTGATCGCCTTCCTTGCATAAACTCAACAACACGTTAACGTACCAAATGGCAAAAACCAAGTGCGAAATATAAATAAAAACGAAAGTAAAAAGAAATTAAAGAATCAAAAAGAAAACAAAATGTAAACATCTTAAATTCCTACTCGTTGCTTCCTCGGCAACGGCGCCAAAATTTTGACTCAAACTTTTGTGCACCCCGTTTTTAATAAATTAATTTAAAAGCACGTCAGTTTGCTCGCAAGAGTACGAGGTAACTGTAGGGTGATGAGTTTGACTCGAGTCGTATCTCTCGAGGAAACAACTGTTCGGTCTTTYGGATGTTTTTCTCAATTTACGAAGTAAAATACATGTACAATTGGGGTTTTAAAGAGATTGAATTGATCATTATGAACTAAAGCAATAATTAAACTAAAACTAATTAAACTAAAACTAATTAAACTAATTACTTAAAACTAGATTGTCAACTACGAGCAATAATTTAAACTACTCAATAATACGCAACCTAATTAACGATTCTAAAAGCATGAGCACAAGAAATTACCACTAAGCAATGAATCATAATAATCTAAGATTAACGAATAACTAAGCATAAATCAAATCGCATAAATTAACTAAATTAACCAATATCTAATATCCAAGCATAAAGACGATTAAACTAATTATCAAAACTAGAATTAACTAAAAAATTAACTAAGCAATTAACTACGAATTTAACTAAGAGTTTAGAGTACTTATTGTAACTACGAAAAGCAATAAAAAGCTCCATCTATTCCGGAGTTTGAACGTTGATCTTGGGCGAAGAATGGATCCCGAACACGAATTCGATGTTTTGGAAGCGTTGTTCTTCGATCCTTGATCTCCGTCTTCAAATCTCATTATGAGATGTGGGATTATTGTTATTATAAGCTAAAATACCCTAGGTGGTTGTGTGTTTTGTGTCTCTCCTCTCAAAATCCGAAATATTGAGGGTTTAATATAGATATTAGAAGTCTTGGCGCACAAGAAACCTTAAAATCCGAATTCTGGGCCATCGCGTCGACGGTGAGTCGACTGACGCGTGCTGGTGCTCGGCGTCGGTGCTGCCTGGGCGTGCGCGTCGACTGAGCGGGTGCGTCGACATCGACGCTTCAGCAAGTTGCGTTGACGTTGCATCGACATCGACGCTTCAGCAAGTAGCGTCGATAGTGCGTCGATGCTGCGTTGACTGACGCGGATCATGGCTCGCATCGATGTAGCATCGACGGTTGCATCAGTCGACGCGACTGCGCGTCTGCCTCCGTCTCTCTATCTTTTGCTACTCGTTTCGCCGGAAAGCTCGTTCTCTTACTCTTGAACATCGAACTTCGTCTATTACGCGCTGAACTCTTCCGGTTACTTAGCTGTAAAGTGAAAATAACAAAATATCACCTATTTGCATCAATTACGATTAAAATACGGTAAAATAAGTCAGAACTATAAAAATACGGAATTATGCTTAAATCGTCCAACTTATACCAAAAACAAATAGAAAAACGAACTCAAAAGCTAATAAAAATAAGGACAAATCTACTCTAATTATCTGGGCAGTCGTCCGGGCAGTCGACTTGGCTCGATTTTCCTCGTTTTGGCACGGTTCCTTGAGTTTCAACGCCTCGACTCGCTCCTTACAACTTTAGCGTCGGTCTAATACCTCGTGCCACCTACAACATACGAGTTTAGATTCAAAACCCATGGCTCGTCATCAAGAAATGCATATATCAAGTTTTCAATACTATAAACGGTGAAATGACCGAAAACCTAACGAGAATGACTCAAAACGACTAAAAACAATGCTAAATCCTAACTATAAAAACTAAGAAAAGCACAACAATTACATGCAAAACAAAAGTTGGAATGTAAGATTGGGCCTTTGCACAGATGGTTTTCAATCTTTTGGTTGTTTTGGGGCACAATATTCCAAGTGGTCGGTGATAGTCACACCGTACAACTTGCCTCCATGGATGTGTATGAAAGAGCAATACATGTTCTTGATGTTCTTATTCCAGGCCCCAAAGACTATTGGTGGCAAATTGTGTTACCATGCCGTGTTCGTGTCGCACTATCGTGTTTTTTATTTTCTATCTTATTTGATCATAAATGTAACAATAAGTGTAAATCTAACTTAATTTAGAATTTCGTACTTTTCGTGTCGTGTTTCGTGTCGTGTCGTGCATTATCGTGTCTTTGTCTCTGTAATCGTGTTTCTTATCGTGTCGTGCCAGCTATTTCCGCCCCTACCAAAAACCCAAAGGATAAGTTGGATGTATTTTTGCAACCTCTAATCGCTGAGTTGAATCAGTTATATACTGTCGGTGCACCCTCGTATGATATCTCTAAAAAATAGGATTTTCAATTGCGGGCCACCCTCATGTGGACAATTAGCAATTTCCCCGCCTACTCCATATTATCTGGTTGGAGCACGGCTGGCAGAATGGCATGTCCATATTGCATGGAACGTTCGGATGCATTTAGCCCAGGTGCATCGGGAAACAATCTTGGTTTGATAATCATTGAAAATTTCTTGATTGTGGTCATCCTTTTCGAAAAGATAGAAGGAATTTTCGATAAAACCGAAAGGTGGAGACTCCAACTCCGAGCGTACAGTCAGGAACGGAGATTTTGGTAGAGATAGAGAGTTTGTGGCTTTTGAAAGTTACCGATCTAAATGCAGACGCCATCAATGGACGTATAGCAAAGTCAAGTGGTTGGAGGAAAAGAAGCATATTTTTGGATTTGCCATACTGGAGCACAAATTTGCTTCAGCATAATCTAGACGTTATGCACATCAAGAAGAATCTGTTTGAGAATGTTTTTAACATGGTTATGAATTTCAAGGGGAAGACAAAAGACACTCTCAAATCTAGGGAAGAATTGAACGACTATTGTTTTCGTCCTGTCCTACAACAAGACGCAGCAGGAAAGTATCCTAAAACTTGTTACACACTGGATAAGAGATCAAAAGTTGTGTTGTGTGAGTGGGTAAAAGCGCTTTAATTTAAATATGGATATGCATCAAATCTTGGGCGTTGCGCTGATATGAAGGGATTGAGATTATTTGGGATGAAGAGTCACGACTCTCATGTGTTCATGCAAAGGTTGATACCAATTGTCTTTCGAGAACCGTTTCCCCATCCCGTATGGAAGGCGCTCACAGAGATGAGTTTGTTTTTCATGAGTCTCAGCTGTTGAGTAGTTGGTACTGATGATATGCGTCGTTTAGAGCGTGATATTCCTCTAATTTTATGTCAGCTTGAAAAGATCTTTCCGCCTAGTTTTTTCGACTCCATGAAGCATCTGCCAGTTCACTTAGCATACGAGGCAAGAATTGCAGGTCCAGTGCAATATAGGTAGATGTATCCATTCGAGAGATTTCTTCGCAAATTGAAAGACAATGTGAAAAACAAGGCGAGCGTTGAGGGCTCAATAGTAAATACATATCTTGTCGAAGAGGCATCAAACTTCACTTCGTATTATTTTGAAGATCACGTCATAACGAAAAGGACAAATCTGCCTCGTAATGATGATGGGAAAAATGGTGAAGATGGTGATGACGACGCTCCCTCAGTGTTTAAGAAATATGGTGAAACGTTCGCAGCATCGGGGAAAAGATTCTTGATCAAAGAAGAATTCGATGCGGCGAGAAATTACGTTTTACTGAACTGTGAAGAAGTGCAAGAATTTATCAGGTTCGAGATTTCATCATTTGTAATTTTTTTAACGAAATATTAATCATGTAATAAATTAATACAATGTTTAATTTTATTCATATGCAGTGTTTTCACGGAGGTTGTAAAACAGTCTCACTCAAACATTACAGATGATGGATTGAACAAAAAATTGGAAAGTGATTTTGCCGATTGGTTTGAGAGATATGTGAGTTGTTCTAAAATAATTATATACAATTATGACATATATATGTCATTTAAATCAATATATTAGTAAATGAATATGTTTATTACTTTCCGTCGTTATAGGCACAAGATCCCTTGAACAATGTCACCGACGAGTACATTAAGAGTCTAACAATAGGACCTTCATGATGTGTGGCTACATATCATGGTTGAAAGATTAATGGATACAGATTTCACACAGTTACATACGGATCAAATAGATCAACTTCGAGCACCGGCGTTTGTATAAAAGGAACAAACTACGTGGATGATGAGTATGATTACTATGGTCGTCTCATAGAAGTTGTTAGACTCGACTATATTGGCCTGCCTTACAAGAGTACACTCATATTCAATTGTGAGTGGTTTGATCCAACACCCGCAGGCACAAAATTTCATCCTCAGTATAATCTTGTCGATGTCAATTATAAGCGTAGATTCTATCACTATGAGCCATTTGTACTTGCTGCCCAAACTGATCAAGTTTACTATTGTCCGTATCCAAGTTTGAAATAAGATAAGCTGGATTGGTTGGCAACGTGCAAAATTAAGGCGAGATCGAAAATAAATCTTATCGAGCCTATGATGACTAAATCCTTTCAAGAGGAGCATATAGAAATGCACAATTCAATACAACCGGAGGATGGAGATTTCCAATTACATGTCGACCTTATTATCAGTGAGTCGGATGAACTTGTCAATGAGGCAGAGGAGGAGACAGAAGATGAGTTTCTAACCGATGATGAATATATGGACGAAGATGAATTTGACGATAATGTAGACAGTGAAAGTGTCGGTTCAGGTTAATTATAAAACTGATATATGCATATATAGTTAAAATTTGATTCGATTGATAGAATTGATTAAGTTTTTCCGGTTCAATGTGCTTAGATTTTGATATTTTTTTAGATGAGAAGTAGAGGTCGTGGACGTTCTTCTCTAGGCCCATCTTCGGGTCGTGCTTCTCTTGGTTCATCATCCTCGTCATATGATGTACTTAACGCTAGGGACCCCGCCGATCGTTCCAGCCACTCCGTCCGAGGCTAGTATATCGAGAGGACTCATGCCACCACGTCCTGTTATAATCAAGATCTTTGTCGTCTCACGAGGTAAGTAACTTTAATATTATAAGTAATTAATTCTTTATTTCATTATATTGCCCTAATAAACTCTATATTTTACCAGGTCCTCTAATGCTCCTGCTCTTGCTCCTGTTGCACCTGCCCTTGATGATGATGATGATGCGGTTTACTTGATTTAGAAACGTACAATATTTATATTTGATACTTTGTTGATATTTTATACATTATACGATAAAATTGTTAATTAATAATATTTTTTTATTTTTTTATTTTGAAAATATAAATTAGTTTTCGTATTAATACGTGAAATAAATACAGGTAAAAATTTCAAACGAAATAAAAAAATAAAATAAAATGTTAAAATGCTAACGGGAATAACCCGTCAGCGTCATTTGAAAATGTTGACGGGGAGATACCCGTCAGCATATGTCGATGGCAAACACCCGTCAGTATCATTCCAATTATACTGACGAGAAAAACCCTTCAGCATATGCTGACGGGATTAATAACCCGTCAGCAAATACTGATGGGTCTCGGGTTATGGTGGGGTGGGTTTGCTAACGGGTAAAACCCATCAACACGCCGTCAGAAAATGCTAACAGTTATATTAATGTCGTCAGCAAATCATTACTGACGCCAAAAATGCTGACGGGCGAAACCCGTCAGCATTCGTTTGTTGACGGGTTCCGTCTGTCCGCATTTCACTGTTTTTTTGTAGTGAAAATAGGTGCAATGTGTTCGAAATATTAATTCACACACGAGCAGTGTGTTCGAAGGTTTTATCCGAACATAACCATTAATTTTGAAACAAAAGTTCGAACACCTGTGTTTTCAAGATTTCTGCAAAAGGTTGTTCGGTTGTTATTCCTGAACATGGCCAAGAAGTTTTAAAATCTTCTCCGAACAAATGACTCTAATTCGTAAAAGTCGAACACGGTAAGAAATTCGAATGAAACCAAACTCAAACATAAAGAATTGAATCAAACAAAACTAGAAACTTACCCCTAACGTTTGATGGTTGACCCTTTGTATGTTGGTTTGGACTTTTCCTTTGCAAAGAATTTTTTCCTTCTTCGATTTTTTTCCCTTCTGCGTTTTCTCTCTTTTTCCTTTTTCTTTTCCTTTTTGTTTTATTTTCATTATATTTTTTTTGGCAAATACTTGGGTGAGATCGGTCTCATCCTATGAGACCACTTTTTACCATATTCATCTGACTCAACCCGCCCATTACCAAACCCACCCGCCCGCCCGCCTGCCTACTAACCATATGAAACAAAAAAAAATAAAAAATCGTTCATTTTCATTTCAGTCCATCCCTCTGCTCTCTCTCTCTGTAACACTCATTCCTCGCCGCCGACCACCATAGATTAGAGGTCCGAAACATGATTTCGTCTCACAATTTTTTCAAAACTTATTGTTTTTACTTCGATTGGGGCTTCGACGCCGCTTTTGGATTCTCATGGTGGCTTCGAGCAGGATGTCGGTGGTTTTGGGTGGGCGCGTAGGAACATGGTGGCCAGAGGGCTCTTTTTTTTCTCTTTCTGGTTACTCTCTTCCCCATTTCGAAACAATCTCTTCTTCCCCTAATTTTTTGAAAACCCTAAGCCTAGCCCCAATCTCATTCTCGACCATCTCAAATCCTTTCGTTTTGCCCAATCATAAATTCCCCATGATTCCATTTTCTTCACTCTCAATGGCAAACTCCTACTCGACTCCAAAAATCTTCAAATTCCCCCTTTCTCGATGTTTACCACGAACATCCGACTTTCTGGCGATAGCGGCGCCACCGGCGCCGAGTCCCACGACTGAAATCTGAACATGTACGCCATGAAAAAGCCGGATAAGGTGGACCCGAACGAGCAGCATCTCTCCAAGTGGCTCAACTGTAGTTTATCGAACGAACCATTGAGGCGCCCTGTGGTTATCGACAAATTCGGGAATTTCTTCAATAAAGAAGCCTTGGTTGAGGGGTTGCTGAAAAAGAATTTGCTCAAGGAGTTTGGGTAAATTCCTGGATCCCTTTATGTCTCGTGCAGTTTTATGTCCTATATGAGCTTTGATTTTCTTTTGTTGACATGCTTCGCTGATTTTGTGTGCTATTTGTTTGAAAATCAAAAGTAATTCTTGAAATCTCAATTTTAATTTTAGGTAGTGTTCTGCCTTTTGGGGATTATGATTGTTTGGTTTTATTTTCTCTTGACAAAAGTAATTAGATGCTTCTGTTTTTAGATTGGTTTTATTTTGATATCAACTCAAATAGCCAATTCTGAAAAATAGGTCTATATGTGCTTCCAAGTTTATAAAAGAAATATTAGATTTTTGCCACAGAAAAGAGAGAAAGATGTTGAAAAATAATCATTAAGAATTATCTGAACAAAGTTCATTCCATCACAAAGTTTAGTGAGCAAGGCAATTCCAACTTGGAACTATGTCAAATGTCTCATGCAGTTCACTTATTTTTGTGAGTTGTTTGTTTGAGAAACAAAATGAAATACACGAAGGCAAATTTGTGTGTGTTTGTTTGAGTTTGTGTCTTTTTGCCCAGCGCACGGTCTGGAAATTGAAAAGCTGGACCACGTCAGGCAACAGGCAGGGAACGAGACGGACGATGCGGATGATTGTATACTCGTTGGTAGATGGGTCGAACCCGAGTCCGGCGGATGCTTCCATGAGGAAAATTAGGTTGTGTATGCCCGGATGCGGGAGCTTTAGTGAAGATCAGGTCGCGGGGTTCCAGAGGATGAACTTCTGGGCGGAAGGCTGTTGGACTATGCAGACGACCCCATTTGGGGTGGTCCCGATGACGTCCAATGGCTAGCCGAAGTCGAGAATGCAATCCAAGTTGGAGGATGGTTAGCCTATTTGCGGGTTCGGGGGCCCGTGCGCGTAGATGTCGTGGCCGTTGGGCTACTGGGGCTGGGGCGCACTGTCGACGGCGGGGGCTGGGGTTCTGTTAGCGTTGATGAGGAGTGCGGTGGGTGAGTGGCTGAGGTGAGTGGATACGAATTCTGGGAGGGTGACTAACGTGCGCCCGTGCTTGGATGCGCACCTGAAGCGGAGCAGGCTCTTTTCGAATATGTATCGCAGCAAATTAAAGCTAAATATATAGCCAYAATATTTTTGAGTTTTGTCTTTTAGCATATTTGTATTTGGTCCCTCTTTATCTTTCTCTCTTTGAAAATTCTTATTGTGTTTCTTGGAGTCGAATTTGTTGCACGTGCTATAACTGACTCGGTATGATTTTTAATCTTTATTTATGTAAATCTAATGAGCAAAGTAGTGTTTTGCTATCATATGACTAGTGTATGACGATGGTCTGGATTTCTAATTCTTGCCTCGATAATTTTGTTGCTAAATTTCTTAATTTATTTGAGTATCACAAAATATTATTAAAGTATCACAAAATATTATTAAAGTATCACAAAAGATTGTTAAAATATCACAGGTTTTTTATACCTATTTTTAATTAAAGTATAGTTAAGTAATATTTTTAACTCAAATTGTTCAAGTATCACAAAACATTGTTAAAGTATTACAAAAGATTGTTAAAGTATCACAAGTTTTTTATACACATTTTTACAATAAGACATAGTTAAGTAACATTTTTAACTCAAGTTATTTGAGTATCACAAAACATTGTTAAAGTATCACAAAAGATTGTTAAAATATCACAAGTTTTTAATACATATTCTTACAATAAACATAGTTAAGTAATATTTTAACTCAAATTATTTGAGTATCACAGAACATTGTTAAAGTATTACAAAAGATTGCTAAAGTATCACAAAATATTGTTAAAATATCACAAGTTTCTTATACCTATTTTTAATTAAATTATAGTTAAGTAATGTTTTTAACTCAAGTTGTTCAAGTATCACAAAATATTGTCAAAGTATTAAAAAAGATTGTTAAAGTATCACAAGTTTTTTATACATATTCTTACAATAAAGCATAATTAATTAACGTTTTTAACTCAAGTTATTTGAGTATCACAAAATATTATTAAAGTATCACAAAAGATTGCTAAAGTATCACAAAATATTGTTAAAACATCACTAGTTTTTTATACCTATTTTTAATTAAATTATAGTTAAGTAGTGTTTTTAACTCAAGTTGTTCAATTATCACAAAATATTGTCAAAGTATTACAAAAGATTGTTAAAGTATCACAAGTTTTTTATACATATTCTTATAATAAAACATAGTTAAGTAACATTTTTAACAATAGTTATTTGAGTATCACAAAACATTGTTAAAGTATCACAAAATATTGTTAAAGTATCATAAAAGATTGTTAAAATATCACTAGTTTTTTATACCTATTTTTGATTAAAGTATAGTTAAGTAATATTTTTAACTCAAATTGTTTAAGTATCACAAAATATTATTAAATTATTACAAGTTTTTTTATACATATTCTTACAATAAAATATATTTAAGTAACATTTTTAACTCAAATTATTTGAGTATCACAGAACATTGTTAAAGTATCACAAAATATTGTTAAAGTATCACAAAAGATTATTAAAATACAACAAGTTTTTTATACCTATTTTTAATTAACGTATAGTTAAGTAATGTTTTTAACTCAAGTTATTCAAGTATCACAAAACATTGTTAAAAATATTACAAAAGATTGTTAAAGTATCACAAGTTTTTTATACACATTTTTACAATAAAACATAGTTAAGTAACATTTTTAACTCAAGTTATTTGAGTATCACAAAACATTGTTATAGTATCACAAAACATTGTTAAAGTATCACAAAATATTGTTAAAATATCACAAGTTTTTTATTATTTCACAAAATATTCGTTATTTATCATATTACAATTCTGGGCTGTATAATTGTTCTTCTTATTATTTCGCATCAATCTGCAAATTTTCAAATTTTTTCGATTTTTTTTACTATTTTTCCGGCCAATTTAAAATTTTGAAGAAATTCACCAAATATTCAAGAAAAATTGAAAAAATTCACCAAATATCCGTTGTTTATCGTATTTTAGTTCTGGGCTACACGATTATTCGTCTTATTATTGCGCATCAACCTACAAATTTTTAATTTTTTTCCGATCTTTTTTACTATTTTTCCGGCTAATTTGAAAAATTAAAAAAATTCACCAAATATTCCAGAAAAATTGAAAAAATTTACCAAATATTCGTTGTTTATCATATTGCTATTTTGGAATATACGATTATTCTTCTTAATGTTGGGCATCAACCTGCAAATTTTCAGATTTTTTCGATTTTTTTTATTATTTTTTCGGCTAGTTTGAAAAATTGAAAAATTCACCAAATATTCGTTGTTTATCGTATTGCAATTCTGGGTTGTAAAATTGTTCGTCTTATTGTTGCGCATTAACCTGCAAATTTTCAAATTTTTTTGATTTTTTTTACTATTTTTTGGGCTAATATGAAAATTGAAAAAATTCACCAAATATTCCAGAAAAATTGAAAAAATTCACCAAATATTCGTTGTTCATCGTATTGCTATTCTGGGATGTATGATTGTTCGTCTTATTGTTGGCCATCAACCTGCAAATTTTCAAATTTTTTCGATTTTTTTTATTATTTTTCCGGCTAGTTTGAAAAATTGAAAAATTCACCAAATATTCGTTGTTCATCGTATTGCAATTCTGGGTTGTACAATTGTTCGTCTTATTGTTGCGCATCAACCTGCAAATTTTCAGATTTTTTCAATTTTTTTTACTATTTTTTCGGCTATTTTAAAAATTGAAAAAAGTCACCGAATATTCGTTTTTCATCGTTTTGCAATTTTGGGTTGTACGATTGTTCGTCTTATTGTTGCGCATCAACCTGCAAATTTTCAGATTTTT
>BMAC01000469.1:384598-411092 GCA_014905375.1 Phtheirospermum japonicum
ATATATATATATATATATATATATATTATATATATATATATATATATATATATATATATATATATATAATATATTCGTGCTTTTTAGAAGAAAACAATGGAAATTTAACTAGGATATATATTTTATTTTTGTGAATTCATGTACAAATTTCAAGTAGATACAAACAACTATGATGATTAGGGTTTCGAGATTTTAGGAATTTCCCTGGTGAATTTTTTTGTCCAGTGTTCTGAAATTTTGGGGGTTTGGGAAGTTTGTTTTTTTGGTCAATGTAATTCCTCATAAACACATTGACAATTAATTAATAATTAAGAGTGTATGTGAATGGTTTATTCTCCAATTTGGATTTCTGACAATATTCGAAAGGAGATCTTCTGAGTCGGTCATATGTTTGGAGAATCCACTATCAAAGTACCAAGCTCCAGGAATGTGAGACTTCAAAGAAAAATATATCATGTGGCATTTGATCTCTTTTTTTTTTTACCCACACTTGTTTGAGCCTGGTGTTGGTTTTGTTGTTAGTAACACGAAAATTATCACGGAACTCAGCAGACATCTTTGTCCTCTGAAACTGGTTTCTCTCGCCAACAATCTTCCAACAGAAAGGTCGAATGTGACCTGGATCACCACAGTGATGACACACATATTGTCTTCTTCTCCTCTTGTGGCGTTTGGTCGACTTTAGTTTTTGGCTTGGTTCTGGCGTTTGCTAATTAGACTTGTAACCAATTCCGTGTCTCAAAGATCTTGGGAAACTCATATCCAGAATTTTGTCAAGCTTTGTCTTGCCCTTGTTGAGGTTTGTGGTGGTTCTTTGGACCTTTTTCAAATCAGTCTTTACACGTTATAGTTCATCATCATTTTTAGTGAGTGATGTCTCCAATCGAACAATTATATTGGGTTGATCATCCTTTTCGTGAGCTAGTTTATCCATCTTGATCATAAGAGCCTTGACTCTGAGCACTTGATTACCCCAGTTGGCAAATAACTCATCATATTCAATTCTCAACTTCTCGTACCTATCAAGTTCAACTTTTGCATTTAAGCACCAGGTGTTTGGTTTTGATGTTACCAACACGGATGTCGTCATCCCACATAATGTTAGCAAATAGAGCTGGAACAAATTTGGGAGTGTCAGGATCATTGTCGTCTTCTTTGTACTCTGTTGAAATCAAGTTCTTCTTCCTCAGAGTATTTGCACATTCATTCTTATAATATCCCCAACCTTTGCACTCATGACATTGAACTTCACTAAGAGACTTCGGGGAACTAGAGGTCTTGGACTTCGAAGGTGTAGATTGGGATCTAGCAAGAGGTCGCCCTGTCGATTTTAGTGTTGGCGTCTCCGGCTTGAATTTTGAGCTAGATCCTCCAATATTATTTTTCTTCTTTAGAAACCGGTTAAAACGTTGAGACATGAGAGACACTTTGCCTTCTCCAAGTGTGGTAGCACCAAGCTTATCTAGTAGCTCTCTCCAATCAATGTCTCATCATCAGAGTTAACATCGGAGGTTAGAGCAACATTTTTTTCTTTTGAGTTGGAACCAAGGTGTTCCATCTCAAATGTCTTGAGGGAACCTACTAAAGCATCGAAGTATAGATCGTCTATGTCCTTGGCTTCTTCTATGGCTACCACTTTGATGCTGAATTTCTTTGAGATGGATCTGAGCAACTTTCCCACAAGACGTGAGTTAGTCATAGCTTCACCAAGTTCCCCGCACTCGTTTTCGATGTCTGACAGTCTCATGGCATAGTCCATGATGGACTCTTTCTCATCCATCCTCATCGACTCAAACGTGGCAGTCAGCATTCTCAATCTTGATTTCTTCACACACCCTCTGCAGTGCATCCCATGCATCTTTTGCCGACTCACACTTTTTGATAACTTTGTAGTAGTTCGAGTCAATATATCCACAAAGGGTGTTGATGGTCCTGGAATTCCAGTTAGATAGGGTTATTTCATCAGCAGTTCAATCTTCTTCTTTCTTGATGATGGTGGCCCCATCAGCATCAGTGACACGTGGTTTTTCCCATCCCACCAGAATGGTTCTCCACGAACGTTCATCAATATTCTTAATGTGCCACCGCATCCTCTGCTTCTAGAGGGAGTAATTCTCTTCATTGAGGATAGGGGGTCGAGGATTCCCCTGAGCATCCATAGCGTTCTACAAAAATAAGGATCAGTAAACTTAGTACGTCAAGTAACCCGCTCTAGATGCCAATTGTGAATTCGTAGAACTTATGGTTGTTGGGATAAGTATCAGTAAAACGATGTTAAGTTTAGTGTTAAAATACAAGAACTAACATCAAACAGTTTGTATGAAAATAAGCAGCGGAATAATAGATAAGAGAGAACACAACCTATTAAAATTTTGTCCGTAAGCAAACGTGCTTACGAACTTGGGTATATAAACCCGGAAACTATATTACTTTAATACGTTCAAGATCAAATACAAAATAATAAAGTAATATATGAAAAACACTAGTATCAACACTTGATACTAAAATACTTGTGACGACGCTTGTGATGATCTTCTCCGTTGGATACATAATTTCGAAGATGTCCGTGTTTTGGATTGTTGACTCAAGTCTTATACTTGCATGTGTTCTTCTCATCCTTGTGTCTTGCTTGCTGTCTCGTGAATTCCATCCAAATTGTGTCTTGCCTCTTCTTCTTCTTGTCTTAAATAGACAAGACTTCTATACTTTATAAACAAGTCTCAAACATAATTCAGGAAATTAAATAAAGTCCTAAACACAATTTAGGAAACAAATCTAGAGTCCTAATTTATTTTGAGCCCAAGAAAGAAAAACAACCAAAAAAGAAAAAATTGCCAAGAATAAAATTCCCAACCAAGCAGTAGAACAAATGAATCCTAAAGATAATAATGAAGATGAAGACAATCTTTTTTCTTTTCTTTTAACACTTATTAAATGCCAGCCGTGTAGAAGTTTGCAACTGGAACAGTATGCTTGACTACTTTTTCAGAGAATAGTGAATGTGATGCTTTTTTTTTTTGCAAAATTAAAAAGAAATTGTTTATTTGGCAACTAAAGCAAATGTGAAGATTTTGGCAATCAAACCAAATTAATATAAGTAATAACTTATCCGTCCCAAATATAAGCCGTATTACAATTTTGGGTGTTACAAAATAATCTTCTTACTATGTAATTTTTTGTTTGTTTGTTTTTCTTACTATGTATAGTTTATAATCAAATTTTAGTTTTTATGCATACCCTTACATTTTTCTCCATTCGTCCTAAAAGACAAACTAATATTTATTTCACAATTAATTTTTTTCTTTTGTTAGTATAATTGATATATTCTCTCTTTCATTTATACCACTATGCTTAATTGTTTTTTTATTCATTTCAACTTGTTTTTTTTTTTTTTCCGTAAAATTACTATGTAAATTGGGTAATATGATCCTAAAATAACCAAATAGAGTATCAAAGAGTGGTATATAAAATTACTATGTAAATTGAGTAATAAACAATTAGCTGATTTCTTGAAGAATGTTTTTAATATAAATTCCGTTATATTCTAAAGCCCAATAAGCCAAGTTCTAGGAATACATTATAAAAATATCCTTTCAAACAATGTTATAGTACAATATTCTAGTAGGAGATATAAAAATGCATAATTTAAAGAAAGAGCTCTCAATCAAAGCTCTCAGTTTTGGTTAGAGAGAGATGCTCTCAACTTAGTGAGAGAAACACCCCCTCACCAAGTGCCTAAACTTTGATTTCTTTGAAGATTTCTTGAAGTTTGAGAGAATTTTGCTTGAATATTTGAAGATTTCTTTGAAGATTGCTTGAAGCTTGTTTGAATCTTGCTTGAAGATTTGAATTTTGGGGCCCACCTTCTGACTCTTCTCTTCAATTGCTTGAAGATTTGAAGATTTGCTTGAAGGTTTGAATTTCTGGGCCCACCTTTTGTTTCTTGTCTTCAAATCTTCAAACCTTCATGTTTGTTATTCTAAAAATACCCCCTTGACTCGGTCTTTTCTCCATCCCGCCCAAGCTCAATTAAAAAAAATGAGTTTCTTGGGCAGCCGATCAATGGGGAAATCCAAGAAAAACCGCCCAAGTCCCAACAAAAACCCAAACCAAAAAGAAAATGAGGGTCAGACTGCTGAAGCCTTGAAGGCGATTGCTAACAAGCCATCGGTATGGATGCTCAATCCCGTGGCCGATGAAGATGATGCTGAATGTTCTAAGGCAGGGGCTGCACGTTTAACCCTGCCTAACGATGAAACAAGTGCGAATGCTAATTTCCCATCCCTTCAAAACCCCATCACCGATGATGGGAAATCTGACAAGGCTAGTAACGGCAAGTCAGCCATGATGCGTGATTATGCTGTTGGACTGATTGAGTTACCGGTGAATGGTGGTCAGCCAAACGCCCCAAAAAATCAAATCCCAAATAATGCGCCGAAGGTGTCCGACAAAAAAACCAACTGGCAAAAAGAAGGCATTCGTGGAACTTTTTACAGATAATCGTAACCCAAATATGGGCATGAGGTTAGGGTTTTCGGAGCCCAAAAGAAATATAAACAGGACACACCAATCTAAGATAGAAACCACATGTTGAAAAATCTCCAAGGTGACCCTTTCCTGCTATGTTGATCAAAAATAGAAACCACATAAGGCCTGTGGTCCGAAACTCCAGGCGGCAAAAAAATGGCATGGGCATGAAGATCAGCAGTTAACCAATTGTTKTCCACCATTGCTCGATCTAACTTGGACCAAATATCACGACTGTTCCAAGTATAATAAAAGCCAGAAGAATTAACATCTTTGATACCCAGCTGGCCACAACATTCTTCAAACTCCTTAACATCTCTGTTCAACTTGTGGAATATGAACATGAACCTGAGTTTTGTGGAATTTGTAACCACATTGGGCACACTGAAAATAGATGCAAAATGGTAAAGGCTGCAGCAAAGGAGGATCAAATCCCTGTCGAGAAGCAGGACACACCAATCTAAGAAGGTATGGGGAGTACCGAAGACTATCTTAAGGGGAAAAATACCAATTTGGATGGAAATCTTGACCAGTCTGAAATGGAGGCAAAATAATCCACTGGACTGATTCTCATTGAGGACACAAAGGCCAACTAATGATGACTATCAAACAGTTGGAAAAAGGAACAGAGTTGTGCGACAGAGCAGCAACACAAGCAAAATTTGGGCACATGGGACAAGTGTGCATCTCAAGACAATGCTCTATCATCGAAATAACAAGGCTAGAATGCTATTTGCGAAGAGGGACTCGGCAAAAGATAATAATTTGAAGAAAGGGGATCCCCTTTCTCTCAAACAATGATTGTTGCATCATGGAACATTAGGGGCTTTAACTCTGCCCCTAAGCAGGATGAGGTGCTTAAACTCATCCGTGAGAATAAAATTGATATTTCGGGACTCGTTGAAATGCACACGGACAATAATCGTCTTGGCCGGTTCTTTGCGAACCGTTTGATAGGTTGGAATTTTAGTAATAATTTTAGAGTTGTCGATCGGGGCCGGATTGCGTTAATTTTGAATCCTTCAAAGATTGATCTTATTGTGATTGACGTCTTGCCACAGATCATTCACGCCAAAATAAATTTCAAAATAAGTAACCATTATTTTTTTGCTAGTTTTATTTGTGGATTGAACACAAAAGTAGAGAGAAGGGCACCATGGGCTAATCTTGCACAGGTTAAGGCTACCTTGTCGCTGCCTTGGCTGCTTCTTGGGGACTTCAATGCCATACTCAAGAGTGATGAGCGTATCAATGGGGCACCTATTTTGAACAGAGATGTTAAGGAGTTTGAAGAATGTTGTGGCCAGCTGGGTATCAAAGATGTTAATTCTTCTGGCTTTTATTATACTTGGAACAGTCGTGATATTTGGTCCAAGTTAGATCGAGCAATGGTGGAMAACAATTGGTTAACTGCTGATCTTCATGCCCATGCCATTTTTTTGCCGCCTGGAGTTTCGGACCACAGGCCTTATGTGGTTTCTATTTTTGATCAACATAGCAGGAAAGGGTCACCTTGGAGATTTTTCAACATGTGGACAGAACATGAGAATCTTTTACCTACTCTTGAGAAAGCATGACAGACTCGTGCTTATGGGTAGGGGTGAGCAAAAAACCGAAAAACCGAAATAACCGACCGAACCGAACCAAAATTTTCGGTTCGGTTCGGTTTTTTGAAAATTCGGTTCGGTTTTCGGTTTGGGAATTTCAAAAAATCAGTTAATTCGGTTCGGTTCGGTTTTACAAAAAAATTTGGTTCGGTTCGGTTTTAACCGAAATATAATTAAAAAATAAAAAAATATAATTTTTATATTACTTATTATTATTTTTTATCATATCGGTTCGGTTCGATTCGGTTATAAACATATTTTCGGTTTAGTTCGGTTTGCAATTTTGTAGAAATTTCAGTTTTTGGTTTTTTCGGTTCGGTTTTATACCGAATTTCGATTCGGTTCGGTTTGGAATTTTATACAAATTTTGGTTTCGGTTATTTCGGTTCGGTTCGGTTTTCGGCCGAACCGACCGAATGCTCACCCCTACTTATGGGACTGCATAATTCTCATTATGCTGCAAACTCAAAGTGCAAAGGTGGATTTGAAGTCTCTAAATAATAAGCACTTCTCTCATATTTCAGTCCCAGAGAATAAGGCGAAGCTGGATTTGAAGGATGCCCAACAAAAATTGCACGATAGTCCTGGTGATTCGACTATCCGCTCCACACTGCCCTCACTCCGATTGAAAGTGCTGAATTTATTGAATGCCGAGAAGCACTTCTTTCAGTAAAAAGCCATGTGCCAGTTTCAGATCCAAAGTGATAAATGTAACAAATTCTTTCATGTTATTGTCAAGCGAAATGCAAAGCGTAATTTTTGCTTCAGTCACTCGAGATGATGGTAGTTGCACCACATCTCTTAAGGAGGTCACTGAAGATTTTATTGCTTATTATCAAATTCTTTTGGGTGTTCGTGAGGTTACGAATGAGATTGATGTGGAAGTTATACGATCGGGACTAGTTATAGGGGCTGAACAGAGAGACTTACTTATTGCTCCTATTACTGATTTGGAGATTAAAGAGGCACTTAAGCATATTGCTGGAGAAAAGGCACCGGGTCCGGATGGTTTCTCCCCAATATTTTAAGAAAATTTCCGTTGAGTTTAAGGTATTTTACCATTTCTAACAACCAACTTATATGGACTGTATCAGGTAAAAAAAATTTAAAATTTAATATTGTGACGAAATTAGTATAACTGTAAATAAAACAAATATTATAGTTTACAAAAGATATTATATTATTAAAAGTTACAAATTTATGTGTCATTCTTTCAATTCTTGTAGTATTTATTTTTCTTATTTGATTAATCCTTGTGTAACACACGGTTTTTGTGCTAGTTTATATGAATATAACTCCCACATATCATATAATTACAGGAGATTTTAATTTGTTCCTTTTTTATTTCTTTCATTGAACCTAGAATTCAAATTTTGATTATCAGTATTTAATCGGGGAAAAAAATATTTTATATTCGCATGAGAATTTTTAATTTGTTCCTTTTTGAATTGGAGAAAACAAACATGTGAGGATTTTGGATGAAATTGGTAGTTAATTTATATTTTGAGATCACATACATACGAAATTTTCAAAAGTTGAGTAACCATTAATAAATACGAGTGAGACCACTAAAATGTCACAGGAAGTGATTAAATATTACTCCCTCCATCCCAAAATGATGGTCCTGCGGTTGGTTTCACACAAATTAAGAAATGAGTAGTTTATATAGTTAAGTCATTAATTTAGTTAATATTTTTCAATTATACCCTTCTCGAATTTATTAATATCAATTAATAATTATAAAAATCAAAACTGATGGTCCTGCGGTTGGTTTCACACAAATTAAGAAATGAGTAGTTTATATAGTTAAGTCATTAATTTAGTTAGTATTTTCCAATTATACCCTTCTTGAATTTATTAATATCAATTAATAATTATAAAAATCAGTGTTGGAATTAGTATATTTGTTATTGGAATAGTAAGATTTTGCATTGTAATCATTAATTCTCAACTTACGAGGTAGAAAACTAGTATTTCAAGAATATTAATTAAGGGTATGTGTGGAAATGAAAAATTAATGATATGTTATATATGCTAACTGGACTATCTTTGTGGGACAGATGAAAATGGAATACTGGAATATTTTTTTGAGACGGAGGGAGTACATAACAGAGTCAGAGTATCACAAATTAAAATAATTATATAATTTAGGTATTACAATCACAAAATTGTTTTAAATTATTACTACATACAAACTAGTGAGGTAAAAGAGCAAGAATACAATACAATAATTTAACTATATCACTCAATATTTTTTTAAATGGCATAAAATAACTATTTATTTGACGAATAATTTAAATAATATATATTACAAAAAATATCTTAAATATTTGCACTCTGATGCAAGGAATTTCGGACAATAAATGTGAAATGAATGAGAATATTTGGATTCCCACAGCTCCGCTCCAGGATTAATAGTACTAACAAGGGCAATCCTGTCAAATCGCCAGTCGCCACCTCCCATTGCTGAACGGCCACTGCCTCCTCAACATTTAAATTCAAAATTCCAAAACGGCAGAAAAATTCAAAATACATTTTCGAATTCGTACAAACTCCCCACGAACCACACTCGAGAAATCCTGAAGATCCAAAAGAATGGATTCGAGAAAACGGAAACCAAATTTAAATCCTTGCCCCCCTTCGCCATTGCCAAACCCCCCATTAGCATCTACGATCTTCAGAGACATTTCGAACCTCAAAACCCCAAAAAAACCCATCAGAACTCCAGGTTTCAAGGATTCGCCTCAGTTTTTCACCGCCGCAAAAAACACCCCCTCGTCCTCCGTTCGCCGCGGCTACAAAACCTCGGCGTTGAAATCGAAAGCGGCCCGAAGATTGAAAGCCTTCGAGATCGAGCAATCCAAGTCTGCTCGCAAGGCTCAGAGTGAGAAGGAACAATCACTGAAGACGCTCTCGAGATCGTTCACAGTGTGGCTCAATTTTTTGTTCGAAAACCCTAGCTCATGTGGCTGTGATCCAGCGAGCTTCACAGGAGAAATTGACAGTTCAGATTCGAGCTTGGGTGGTGGGATTGCGGAAGTGTTAGTGAATAATGGTAAGAGGGAGAGTGGGCCGGGCCAAAGGGTCGGAATTGATGGGCCGTGGAGAGGCCCAAAGAGGCAGAGGGATTTGCTGTGGAAAGGGGAGGGGAATGATGAATTGGGAAAGAGTGTGTTTTCAGATTCCATGCTTTCAGGTTTGAGGAGTTCGTTGCAGGAGATATGTAGCTTTGAGGATTTGAAAGAGAGAATGAGGATGTATTTGAGCTTGGCTAGCTGCAACAATATTTTAAAAATGATGGCTCAAGTAACAAAGGTTTGGGTTTCGATTTCCTGCATGTAATTATGGAAATTTATTCGATTTTATGAATGCGCCTTTTAAATTGGCTTTATGGATGCTTTAATTTGTTATAGGAAGTTCCCATTTATGCAATTGTCAATTCACCGGCCATGGCTATATGCTTGAGTAATTCTGGTGTAGCATTAATTATGCTGTTTTCATGTCATTAATATCCTTTCTTTTCTTTTTTTTGGTTCAGAATATTGATGAAGGACGGCTGAAAATGAGGGCAAGTTGTCCAATAGTGAGTGATGTAGGTATGAAGGAGAAAGCCTTGAAAACCCTCATGTGTTATAACCCGATTTGGCTTCGAATTGGTTTATACATAATCTTGGGAGGCGACTCGTTGTTGCCAAATGGTGATGTCAATTCTGAGCAAGAAAATACATTCCTGCGGATGGTTCTTGAAAAGCAGTTTTTTTCGCACACTGGTCTAGCTAAAGCCCATGCTTATAACAAGATGGTTGAGGGCTTATACAGGCCTGGTTACTATGAAAAGTTGGGAAATGTAATATTGAAGAGATTTTTGTTGCTTGTTATCGTAATTGATAGAGCCAAGTCTCAAACGAGCATTCCCCTTAAATATGGCATTGATGGAGTTGATGGTGGATCTCCTCCTTTGTTCTCTTCAAAATCTGTTATTAAATCAAGCCGTCAACTGATTGTTGGTAATATATGTTTCTTCATATTGTTCATATATTTGTTCATCTCTGACTCGCTTATGTGCTTATAGTTTTTATAATTTCCTCAAATTAGACTTTTTATCCTCGGATGTGATGCATGGGGAAGGCAATCTTCTAGCGCATCTTGTGATTGTTGGGTATAAAGTAACTTACCAACAAGTAAGTGGCTTTGCTTGTGCAAATTTCTTCTGTGTTTAATGATTTTCTTAGATAAAACCCTCCATTTCCTCATTTTTGACCCTTTTCCGGCTTCTACAGAATCCATTGATGGATTATGACTTCAAAGTCGTTGGTTTATTTGAAGATCTCCGAGACGGTGTTCGGCTTTGCAGAGCTATTGAACTCCTAAAACACGATTCCTCAATTCTCATGGTTTGGTTTATATATAACAGACTATTGGACTGTTATTTTTTCTGTGTAATATGGTTTAATCGTGATTTTCTTGGTTGGACAGAAAGTGGTAGTTCCATCGGATACTCAGAAAAAAAGTCTGGTTAATTGTGGTATTGCACTGCAATATCTAAAGCAGGCTGGTGTACCATTGTTTGACGAAGATGGAACAGAAATTATTGGAGAAGATGTAGTTAACGGCGACAAGGAGCTTACACTTTCCTTGCTTTGGAATATATTTGTTCACCTACAGGTGAGTTGATGATTTTCCTTATCCCTACTTTTCATTTAATTATTCTTAAAATTTATTGTTATAATTAGAGTCAGAGGTTTTTCCATTGTTTTTCACTTCAGTAAAAGATTTATGTTGGCTTTTATATTTTACGGATGTGCCATCATAGTGTTTGGTGCCAAGTTCAGGAATGAATATGCCGAACTAACATTTCTGTTTTTGCAGTTGCCTCTCTTAATCAACAAAGCACTTCTATCAGAAGAAATTTCAAATATTCGAGGAGGTCTGGGGGTATGATTTAATTACTTCATTTTTGTTTTTACTGCCTGTTTGTGAATGAACATCTATATGCATTTAAATAAGCTTTTATACTTAATTATGGATCTAAAACTAATCCTTCTATGTGTATATGAAAATGTTTTAAATATTTCATCCTTTATTTGTTTCTTATTAAAGAAATATTTTAAAAATCTTTTTTTTTTTGTCTAGTCATTTGTAATATTTGCTTTGCAGGAGAACTCAAGTACCCAAACCCTCTTGGATTTGCTGATTAGTTGGGTTCAGGTAGTCAACTATGGAATTCTACGTCTCTTGAGTTTCTCTGGTCATGTTTTCTTTTTCATAGAGCGCGAGTGCTAAATTAAAAGTAATTCATTAAAATTGTTCATTTCATGGAGAGAGCAGTCTCGGTAACAAAATGAACTGTTACATTTTTCCACAGTGTTTTCTAGTAATATGATACGTTTGAAAACTTACAAACAACCTTTCAGGCGATATGTGAAACGTATGAGTTGAAGATTGAGAGTCATTCTTCCTTATTGGATGGAAAAGCCATGTGGTGCTTGCTTGACTATTACTTTCGTAAAGAACATAACTGTTCATGTTCTTCCAAGGTAATTGCTTATATTTCTCAGACAGGTTTTCATTTTGCTTTGTTTGGATTTAAACTAATTCCACTATGTTTGACAGGACCCAGGTGGAACAAGGGGAGAATCTATCATGTCAGTGATAGAATATACAGATGCAGTTCACAACTTCATACTTTCTCAAAAATTAACATCTTTATTAGGGAACTTTCCTGAGGTAATGGTGACTTATTTCTTTTTAGCACCTAATTGGTTCTTATTGTACTAAGCCAGCACTAGTTTAGGTTGAGCATTTTGGTGCGCGAAGGATAAACAACTGAGCCTTTTCTTGTTCACAATCTTCTTTTAGTGTTAGTGTGCTCATATATAAGAACAGTTTCCAATATCCAGATGCTCAAGTTTTAATTTTTGTTTTGGATTTGTGTATTTTATAGTATATTTCCTGAGCAATATATTCTTACTGGTACACTTTCACATCGATTAATCATAATTATGTAATCTTATTATCAAAGGCTTAGCTGTGTTGGTTTGAATTTATTAAATGATCCTTGCTGCACGAAATCAATTCCTGTTAAATTTGTTGAAGAAGTTATTATTTGGCAGTGAAGTTTTGTGACTAAGCAGCTTATTAGAAATGCTTAAGTTTTAAGACAATTTTCTTGGTAAAAAAACCCAAACCATCAGTTTTCTGCAACACTAAGTATGTGAGTTTTTTTTTTCCCATGCATTAAGAAGAATGCAACTACACACTACCAAATCTCTCTATGAGGGTGGGTTTACCAGCAATTCTTTTTTAGCATCATGCCACCATCACTTTATATGAAAATGTTGTTCTCTAAACATTTCAAAAGTATGCTCAGGTTGATATTGTTTCTGCAACATGCCATATATTGGACTAATGTGCATGCGACTGCTACTTACAGGTTTTACAAGTCAGTGACATAATAGAACATAACGGTGCGTCTAATGGACAGAGTGTTATTGTCCTCTTGGCGTTTCTCTCAGCTCAACTACTTGTGAAAAGAAACATGGTAAAGACCAAAGCATGACGCTTTACATAAAATTGTAACTTGACATCTGTTATCATTTTACACTCCATTCCTTTTTTTTTTTCAGGATAAGTTAAATTTTCACAAATTGCTGGGTTTTAGTTGCCCAAATACAAACAGCAGGCTCTCAAATATAGAGTGGGACAATGTGAAAGGTCTCAATCTGATTTATCTATTTGAAAGTGTCACCGTCGATTGTAGCATATTGTTTTCCTTGACATTGTTTGACATGCAGAATTTGAAACATTACTATCAGAGTTCTTTTACATTTATTGATTGCTCTCTGCAGACCCTACAAGAGATTTTAAGGCTATTATGGCTTGGTGGCAAGATATGGCCCAACAGACTGGAAAGTGCAGTATAAAGTCAGCTCTCTTGGCTGACAGAAATAGCAGCACTGTTCAAAGAGGTATATAAATATTTATCAAATAGCGATTTCTAGTATTGATGAAAATATTATTCTCTTGACTTTTATATTAAAAATTTTCAATATTTACGTGGTTAAGCCACAGTTTTTAGGCTTTGTTTGGTTTGTGGGTGGGGAAAGTTTGGGGGGAAGGGTGATTGGAAAAGTTTTTGGAAATGTGTGTATTAGTAGAAAGATGCATTGGGAAATGTAAAAACAATGTTTGTAAGGTGATTGGGAAAAGTTTTTGGGGAAAGTTTCTTCCCCCAAATGCTAAACCCAACAAAGCCTAATATTGTTGCTGCATGATTCAGAACTGAAGATTGAAATGTTGTAATTTATCCAATAAGGTGTCAACTGATATAATGAAACCTAATGCCCAAATCTGAAATGGTGATTTTTATCTAGGTCTTTATACAATGGCAAACTTAAAAATATATGCTCTTCTTCAGCTCTTGGCCTTGGTTCTGGATGTATTATATTTTCAAGCATACTCTACCACAAGCCTTTCCCACTTTATATAAACCAGGAAGAATAAACGTTCACGCACCCTTATTATTCTATCATTGTTTTTTTTAATGATTTGAGTTACCAATTTACACACTATATCGAATCATTTTCGTTTTTCATTTTCAGAGAATGCTGCAATAATAATACAGTCTCATTTTAGACGATTAGTGGAACACCGAAATTACAAGAGAATATCAAATGCGGCTCTGGTCTTGCAAACTGTTGTGTTGGCTTGGTTGTCAGTGAAGAAGAAAGTATCTATGAAGGAGCTTAGGGCAAAGAGTGAGCTTGAATCAATTTCTTGTCCGTATTTATTGGGTTCAAAATATTTTTTTATTTTTTATTTATTTTATCCTCCCTTTTTTACCTTGTCTGATTTATAGCTAGCCATACAGCTAGGGGAGAGCACTTGGAAAAGTTCGGGACGTACGTTACTTTTATGTCTGACAGGCATTACTTTGTCAAATTGAAAAAGTCAATCAGACTCATTCAGCGGGCCGTAAGGGCCTGGATTGCTAAAAGGCACTGCAAAACAGGTTCTGTTATGTCCAGAGAAGATAGGGTGTATGATCTTTGGACAACAGCTGCAGTCATAGTTCAGCGTACTTGGAAAGACTATGTGTCTAGCAAATCTATCCGAACTCAGCACTTTGCGGTAACCAAAATACAGAGTCATTTTCGTCGTTGGTTGATGAAAAAGAACTTAACATGCAAGAAGCAAGCAGTTGTAAAGATTCAAAGGAGTTTCAGATGTTCAAAATGTAGAAAGGAAATCCGAAGATGCAAAGAGGAAAATGTAGCGGCGATTATAATTCAATCTCATGTTCGTGGATGGATGGCTCGTAAGCAAGCTTACAGAGAGAAAAAACTCTTTATTAGGATTCAGGTTAACTGTTTCCCAGTGTTTATAATAACTTTCAATGAGAACGTCTCTTTTTTTTTTTTTATGAGCTGAGATGTTTTAACTTGTCAATTTCTATCTTACTGCCGAAAATATTCATTGTTTTTATGTGCTATTGCTTACTTCTAACTCCCTGTTTGGCTGATACTTAGATTCAGAAGAGTAGTTTTTTTTTGTTTTTTTTAAGAATCAGTCATAAGCAAATGGAAGTAAATTATTGATTAATTTAGTATTGTTTATGGTAAAACATTGTTTGAAATTATTCAGAGCTTATGCCGCGGGTGGCTGCAAAGGAAGCAGTTATTGCACCAGAAAGATGCTGCAATAAAGATTCAAAGTGCTATCCGTCACATGAATTGTCACGAGTTATTCGTTTCTCAGAGGCATGCAGCAATTGATATACAACGTTTTATCAGAGGGGAGAACACTAGGAAAAGGATATTAGGTAACATATTTCTTTTATCGAAAGGCTTCCGTTTTTTAATCTGGAGTTTTCTCAATTTTAACTAACCCAATCATTTAATATTGCAGGGGCCTCGAAGCAGCATCGCTTCAAGGGTCTTGAATTGAAGATATGCGTTCAATCCATCGTGAAGTTGCAAAGATGGTGGAGGCACGTTCTGCAAGTACGAGCGAAAACTAAGTCGGCAGTGGTTATTCAATCACATTTCCGAAAATGGATATTGAGACAAACTGCTAATAGACAAAATGACCGCGCGGTTGTGATTCAAGTGAGCCCCATTTCGTATTTTGACCTTTGCATGCTTTACAATGGTTTGTAATTATGTTATACAGTAAAATCTCGATATTTTAATAATCTATTAATTAATAACCTCGTTTAAACAATATGTGTTTCCGGTCCCATTCGAGTACAACATGCTTAATTATTATATCAATCATTTAAATTAATAAATTTTAGCAATCCCAAGGCTATCAATTAATATAGATTTCTTATTTCTTATATAGAAATGTATATGTTAGCAACAAGTATTTTCTTAATTCTTGAGTTTTCAAATTCGGCAGTCTTACTGGAGAGGTTACGTTGCACGTAAACATGCAAGAGATCAACTGCTTGACTTGCGCTTGAGAATGCAAAAATCCGCTGCAAATGTTGACGAAAGCAGGCGCTTAATAAACAGGCTCGTCGCAGCACTGTCAGAGCTTTTAAGTATGCGAAGTGTCAGTAACATTATGCATACGTGCGCAACTTTGGGTAAGCATCAAGTATTTTCTGTCATAACATACAAATCAGTGGATATAAAAAATAAAATTGCATTTTTTTTTTTCAGATATGGCCACAGAGCTTTCACAGAAATGTTGCGAGGAGCTTGTTGCTGCTGGAGCCATCGGCACTTTACTGAAGCTAATACGCTCTGTCAGCCGAAGCATACCCGATCAACAAGTATTAAAGCATGCGCTCTCGACTCTGAGAAACCTGGCCCGCTACCCGGCCCTCGCTGAGATATTGGTTGGGAGTCAGGGATGCATGGAGACTGTTATTTTGGAGTTTTTACGGTGAGTTTGGATTCATAAGTATTAAATTAGTTATACATCTTATAATAATTATAATAATATTAAACTTATTTTTGCCTTCAGAAACAAAGAAGAAGGGTACTTTATTGCCTCTGAGCTGTTGAAGAGAATATGTGCGAGCAAAAATGGCGTAAATGCAATTCGCAAGTCACCGGCTTTTCTGAAGAGGTTAAACAGTCTTGCTGAAGAACTGGCTAGGAAGGCTGGAAATGATAAGAGGTGAGCAATCTATAAATTTAGTAGTATATAAATATATTTAAAATTTTATTTTTATGTAAGTTTCAGTATATATACTTTCTTATTATTGATGGTATAAATTGTCATTAATATGAATACAGGAATGCAAGGAACTTGGTAGCAAGAGAAAATGGAGAGAGAAGATTAAAAGAGGTTGTTGAGCTTCTTAAACTCATTGCAAATGCCTGAGGGAACCAACCTTATTTGCAGCCTGCAGGTGTGGTGTTTTTTTGTTTTTTTTTATTCCTTTTTTTTAATGGCCCTTTTGTAGTGTGTGTATATTCTGGGCATGCAGATTGGAATGAAATCATATTCAACTTACCATGAATGATGAATCTCCTATTACATCTCGTCTATTTCTTTTGGTATTATGTTTATATTTATTGACTTCATACTAACAGATGCCGTTCATTCTGCTAAGCTTTATTGTTGGTTTTTGTGTTACAACTGAAGTTTTTTATTCTCTGTTTGGTCATAGGTTTACAACTTATTTTGTTAAAGTTTCTACATACAGATTATTAAACTGGTGAAATATTATCAATTAATTTTAATTCATTTATTATCTTTTTTTTGTGTGTGTGTATGTGGGCATTTACAAACATTCACAAAGTCATCAGTTTATGAATTTTGCCTTTGGAAGAAAAATAATAGACAAAAAATATATAGTTGCACCGGACTCACTGCGTTAAGCCTACCACCAATCGCACCCCAATAATATGCCCATCCGGACTACAAACCGAAATGCTTATCCCACCAGTCCGATTGCGGGGACCGCCACTTTCAGCAACCAAGTAAGAACCTGACAAGCACAGTCTCGAAATGACCCAAAGAGGAAATAACAAGCAGCGTAAGTGACAAGCTCTTCTATATTAAACAATAAGATGGTTTCAAACAGACTAAGCCATGCATTGCAGCCAAGTGAAAAAAGTTAAGGAAAGATATGAATTGATTGAACAAATAAACACAAGACTTGCAGCTTCAGAATAAAATGGAGAAATTGCAAATGTACTTATTACTGTAGCTTTCTTAATTTGCATGTTTTCACCAAACAATAATTTCACTATTGTAGCTTAAAATTATCATAATTTTCTATGCAATATAAAATGAAATAGGTTGGAAAAATAATTGTTACGGATTTGAAAATCTCATTAATTTATACTCCGTATCTATCTAAGGATAAAACCATAAACAAATCCAACAACTTGGCATTGTATTTGAAAAAAAAATCCTGATTTTCCCTTTTCTTTCAGGAAGGACACAGTAAAGTACATCTGCTTAGCAAAAATGTGCGCCACAATTGGCTGTGTTGTATAGATAAAATTGGCAATTGTGACTTTATTTTATATAATAATGATAATGTATGTATTTGTATAGTGGTCCATTGATTTTCGTAGACGTGGTCCCATGATCAGGCGGCCGTCGCCATAGAAAATATATCTTTTCAAAGCCCAACTGGGAAAAGTACTAATTATTTGGTGTGACTGAATCGCCTTTCATTTTCATCACTTATTGCATTTGTAGGAGTGTGATTGATTGGGATATAAAACGATTGCAATTTTATTTTTACTTATAAAGTATATTAATTTTTGATTGGAGTATGAGTATGGTATTTTATATTTATCAAAGAATTTACCAATTTTCATGAATGTATTTTGTCCAAGGGCCTCGTTGCGATTTTCTAGGTCTGTAGTGTAATGAACCTGTGCAGAATTCTTGTTTATTATTCCTAATCTACCCTAGCCATTTTCTTCTTTAGTTAATTAAAAAAAAAAAAAAGGGCATACAAGTAAACACGCAGACCTTCCAAATAAATGAGTTGAGCAAAGCCTCGTGATTGTTTTGAGTGATTATGCCCACCTTGAAAATATCTAGTCATTGATATTTGGTATTACCAACAACCACTTGACTCACAATCTCTTGTTTTCATAGATAGTGCCAAAAAAATTTTGAAATACATTAATTAGATAATACACAGTGTACTTTTTATAATATTTGTGTACTTTTTATAATATTATTGTTACATATTGAGTAAATAAATCGTAGTATATTTATTTTTTCAAAATTAAATTTCAATGTGTATAAAATAAATAGTCATTTGAAAAGAGAAATATATAAAGTCTCGTTATAGCGAAAATGTAATAAAAATTAATATACTTTATAAATAAAAATAAAATTGTAATAAGTATCCTGTGATTAAGTTGATGCATCATTTGTTAGTGCTTGCAACCGCATGCAATGTCCTAAGCCTTGACCTTGGTACTTAACTTGGTACTTTTGGGGTATTTGGTTGAACGTAAGAGATTCTGCAAAAGAGGATGGGCTCGACTTATTAATATACACAAACATATTTATTTGATCAAAGGAACATGAGCTAGATCATTATTCTAAGAAATTGAGAATCAACTTCATTTTGCATTTTTTTCATTAAAAAACAATTTTAAAGTTTTGTGTTTGTTGGAGTTTTGAAGTTTGTTGTGTTACTAATTCAAATACGTTAAGTTGTTGTATATTTGGGGATATTGCGTCATTTATGTCAATATTACACGAGACGTATTTGTCTTGCGAAAAAAAATCTTTCTCGACTCAGTTTGTTTATTAATCTTGTTTGAATCGTAAAATTGTAGTACAGTTTGATGGCATTTGACATTTCTTGTTTTCTTTACAAACTCTTGTGAGAAACATTTATATTGTATTGATGATATGTCATCATCTAACGTCAATGTCAATGACAACAAAGAGATTACACAGATCTTTGCAAGTTGCTGAGTACCCTTTGATTCTGTACACAGATTCATAACTCATACTGCAAAGTAACAGACAACAAAGAGATTACACATCACACTGAAATTAACTAATACAATGAAACCAATTAAGTTGCCCATTTACAACGCTTAGCAAATTATACTAAAATATCAAGCAGCCCTTGCAAGAAGCTGCACATTCTCGGACACGTCAGCAGGATCAATGAAAAATCCCCTTCTAACAAAAGATCTCGGCACCGTAACCGTCAAAACTCCGGTGACATACTCGGCGGAGATTCCATTAACATCCACCTGCCGCGGCAGCCGGAACTTCCGATGAAAACTCCGGCAGGGCTCCACCGCCGCCTCTGTTTGTATGATGATGTATCTCGAATCTTCTACCTCCAATCTTATATCCTCTTTCCGTACACCTACGGCACCACAAACTAGTTCAAAAAATATACATGTATACAAGGAAAATGAGCAATAAATTTTCGAGTCTTAGTGAGTGTTTGCTAGCAAAAACAAAAAAAATATTATGTTTTTAGTTTAATTTATAGACACAAATCAAATATTTTACTCCAATTTTTTTTCTTTACAAGAAGAGAGAGAAAAAGAAATACCTGGAATGTCAACTGAGTAAATGTGGGATTCAGGGGTCTGAGTCCAGTGGACATAGTTTTGAGGGATGAAATGAGAAGGGTAAAAATGAGTTGAAGGGAAGAATACTGGGATTTCCATTTTTGTTTTCCCAAAAATTATTATATTTTGTGGCTGCTTAAGATGGATGGGTACATCCATTTATAGTGGTGGTTGGCTAAAAGTCAGGGAATGAATGTAATATGATTGGCTGAGGTACTATAACTGGCCTACGCTGTACAACCAATCTCTCTCTACTGCCAGTAATACTCCAATTCCAGCCGAAGCACGAATGCTTTTGTGAATATTAAAAGTAACGTTTTAACATGAATTTTATTTATCATACTTGTGAGGATCTATTTGATCAAAATATTATAATATCGAGATTTGGACGACAAATAAAGTAATTAATTGAGTTGTTGATTTTCTTTTTCTAAATTTTATCATAAGTGTTTTTCTAAATTGATCGTATCAATCTTAACTATTAATACAATGCTAAAGTAACAGCATTATGACAAAAGTTCAAAACGTAGCAAAATTTCTCTAGGAAAAAATAAGACATGAACCTTGCGGTTTACATAAATGAGAAAGTAGGGATCCATTTCTCATTACACACAAATTGGTCAACTTAGAACGCATGGTATGAAACACGTGTTTTGATACTTTTTTCTCTCAATGAGAGTGTATGTCATACAAATCTCAATATCGTACAAATCTTAGTTCAAGCGTATCCTAACATTCCACTTAGGGTTTTCACAACATCGTCCTCAATGAAATCCCTTGATTTGGCCACTACAAGAAAACTGAAATTTAGAGACGGATTTTTTCGTTGCTAATAAATTATTTTCGTTGCTAAATTCAAAAAGCAACGGACCAAATCCGTTGTTATAATCACTACAAAAAAACCCGGCGATACTTACGGTCATGCTGACGGCCAAAAAGCCGCCAGCAATGCTGGCGGACTTACTGGCGGAAAACAATGCTGGCGGCTTTGCTGACGGCCATGGCCGCCAGCAAAAGAGGCCGCCAGTGCGAGTACAAATGGCTCGTATCGATTGAATTTACGTTTATGATTGACATCAACGAGCTTATATTGAGGGTGGATTTTCGTTCCGGTTGGAGTTGGATCAAACCACTCACATTTGAACAAGAGCGTCCTTCCGGAAGTTTGAAGCCCGTGATACTCCAATTGAACCACTTCTAGAAGACCGACCGTAATAATCCATGTAATCTGGCCCATAATTTGTTCCTCTTATACAAACTCCTGTGCTCGACGTTGATCGCTCGAACCCATACGAGAGTGTGTGAAATCTAAATCCATTAATCTTACAACCGTTGAAAGTGTTCACAACACGTGATGGACCATACACAATTGACCTCATATAATCGTCATTTACATTGTTTAAAAGGATCTCGTGCCTACAATAATTTAATGTTTACGAAGTTATAATATATTTTGATTGTCACTTAATTTTACATATAATTAAGACTCACGTAGCTCCTGAACCAAACAGGAAATTCAGCGTCCACTTTTCGAGTCAGTGCCTCATCTGTAATGTTCGGTTGGTGACGTTTAATACCATCTTCACTTAGGTACCGATGTGGCATTTTATCTCATCGATAGTCCTATAACTAGAGTTCCTACACTTAGTTCGTGGGCAAGGGCATTTTAGCTTATCACCGTCCCTCTCTGCAGAATCATGCGTGAGTGCAAATTGTAAGAAACTATCTACACCGGCCACGAACGCCGGATTTAGAAATCCGGAAATATTCCGTTTGTACATCCAACTACGATCATCAGCCATCCTAAGATTTTTCAGAATTAAAGAAGGTGGCAAAATTTCGGCAGCAATACGAGAAGAATGAGTAATTCGAATTGTAATTGGTAAGGCTTCTATCCCATTCAAGAAGGTGACGTTTAGTAGTGTGTATTATCTTAAAATATGCATTTTGTTAGAATCAAAATTTCGGCAGCATCTCCCCTCAGTTCTCGTAGTGCACGTATATTTCAGTGCACCCGAGAACAATTAGAGAGATGCAGAAATCGAAATTTCAAAACTAAAAAAAAACATACACATAAGATAACCATACTACAAGTCACATTCTCAAACTGTCCAAAAATGGGACAATTTGAAATTTAGTATCAAATTCTATATTTGATACTAAATCTCAAACGGGTCTAAGGAATATTGGAATAATTCGAAACTTAGTTTTAAACTTTTTTATATGATATTAATTCTGAAACAAGTGATTTATATGCATCGCGTCACTTCGCCAAGGTTCCAAATAAGCAATTACCACCGTCACATTTTTTTAAAAAATATTTTGAAAACTTAAATAAAATTCCGTGACACCCTATCACGTTTTTAAAAATAAGATTTGAAAACCCGCTATTGGAGGGACAAAACCTCCCGGCGGCGCCGTAACCCACGTCAACATCCGACGGTATACAACCAACAACACCAATGACAATATTATATATAAACAAAATTAAACCCCCGGCCGATCACCACGGCCTCCCATGCATGAACAATATATACACAAATTCTTTTAAATCCCGGCCGATCACCCACGGCCTCCCATGCATGAACAATATATATACAATATAATGGGTGAATAAACCCTAAATTTGAAAGCAAACCCTAATAATCTAATGATAAATCCTAATACAAGATTGCTTCTAGTTAGGTAGATTTTGAAGTAGACACGTTGTCACTACAGAGCCACACAGCACTCGAATACAGGTCATCGCTTTCCTCGACCACCCTCACCATGTCTGCTCCAAATATGTTGTATGAATTAAGTATATTTGGAGCCGACATGGGGAGGGCGTTTGAGGAGGACAATCTCTGTACGGGCGTTTGTGCGCTCTGTATAGACAAGTGTACTCCAGAATCTACACAAGCTTAATTATTCCTAAATTGGCCCCTAATTAATTGATTATTCTTAATTTGGCCCCTAATTAGGTAATTAATTACTAAATTGGCCCCTAATTAATTGATTATTCCTAAATTGGACCTTAATTAGGTAATTATAAATAAATTGGCCCCTAATTAATTGATTATTCCTAAATTGAACCTTAGGAAATTGATTATTCTTAAATTGAACCCTAATTATGTAATTATTACTAAATTGAACCCTAATTATGTAATTATTACTAAATAGACCCTAATTAAAACTAATCCTAATATAATATAAATTAACCCTAAAGTTATTTCTAAAACTAACCCTAAATTGAACCCTAATTCTAAAATTAACCATAAAACCTAAATTAAAACCCTAAATTGATCTATAATTACAAATTAATAACGAAACTAATACATATAAATAATATAAAAAAAATGAAAAACAAACTAAAAAAATTTACATTTGCGACGGGCGGCGGGCGGCGATGGACGGCGAGCGGTTGCTGCTGCGACGGGACGGCGAGCGGCGACCTCGGCGGGCTGCGGGCGGCGAGGCTGGCGTCAGGCTGCGGCTCGCTGCTGCGACGGGCGGCGGGCGGCGACCCTCCGGCGGGCTGCGGGCGGCGATGACGGCGAGCGGAGCGTGGGAGCGGCGGGCTGCTGCAGAGCGAGTGGCGCTGGGCTGCTGCTGCGGACGGGTGGCTGGGCTGGACCGGAGCGGAGTGGCGCGGCACGGCGACGGACGGCTGGGCTGGACCGGAGCTGGGAGCGGCGTTTTTCGGCGGAGAGAGAAAGAAGGAAAGAAGAGAAGGAGAGAAAGTGAGGCGGGGAAGGGGTGGGGGCCGAATTTTAGGTTAAAACTCCTGACGGCTCTAGCCGTCAGCGTATATATATATTTATTTTTTAAAAAAATATATGCTGACGGGTTGACCGTCAGGATCCTGACGGCCATGACCGTCAGCGTATATATTATTATTATTTTTAATTAAAAATTATATCTTGACGGTCAGAACCGTCAGGATCCTGACGGCCATGGCCGTCAGCGACGCCAAAATGATATACTGACGGGCAATGCCCGTCAGTATAATAAAGCGGGATAAACTCCCGCTTATTCGCTGACGGTTTACTGGCGGCCTCTTTTGCTGGCGGCCATGGCCGTCAGCAAAGCCGCCAGCATTGTTTTCCGCCAGTAAGTCCGCCAGCATTGCTGGCGGCTTTTTTGGCCGTCAGCATGACCGTAAGTATCGCCGGGTTTTTTTGTAGTGATTATAACAACGGATTTGGTCCGTTGCTTTTTGAATTTAGCAACGAAAAATAATTTATTAGCAACGAAAAAATCCGTCTCTAAATTTCAGTTTTCTTGTAGTGGCCGAAATCAAGGATTTCATTGAGGACGATGTTTGAAAACCCTAAGTGGAATGTGTAGGATACGCTTGAACTAAGATTTGTACGATATTGAGATTTGTATGACATACCACTCTCATTGAGGAGAAAAAAGTATCAAAACACGTGTTTTCATACCATGCGTTCTAAGTTGGACCAATTTGTGTGTAAATGAGAAATGGATCCCTACTTTCTCATTTATGTAAACCGCAAGGTTCATGTCTTTATTTTTTCCTAGAGAAATTTTGCTACGTTTTGAACTTTTGTCATAATGCTGTTACTTTAGCATTGTATTAATAGTTAAGATTGATACGATCAATTTAGAAAAACACTTATGATAAAATTTAGAAAAAGAAAATCAACAACTCAATTAATTACTTTATTTGTCGTCCAAATCTCGATATTATAATATTTTGATCAAATAGATCCTCACAAGTATGATAAATAAAATTCATGTTAAAACGTTACTTTTAATATTCACAAAAGCATTCGTGCTTCGGCTGGAATTGGAGTATTACTGGCAGTAGAGAGAGATTGGTTGTACAGCGTAGGCCAGTTATAGTACCCTCAGCCAATCATATTACATTCATTCCCTGACTTTTAGCCAACCCACCACTATAAATGGGATGTACCCATCCATCTTAAGCAGCCACAAAAATATAATATTTTTTGGGAAAACAAAAATGGAAATCCCAGTATTCTTCCCTTCAACTCATTTTTACCCTTCTCATTTCATCCCTCAAAACTATGTCCACTGGACTCAGACCCCTGAATCCCACATTTACTCAGTTTGACATTCCAGGTATTTCTTTTTCTCTCTCTTCTTGTAAAGAAAAAAAATTGGAGTAAAATAATTTGATTTGTGTCTATAAATTAAACTAAAAACATAATATTTTTTTTGTTTTTGCTAGCAAACACTCACTAAGACTCGAAAATTTATTGCTCATTTTCCTTGTATACATGTATATTTTTTGAACTAGTTTGTTGGTGCCGTAGGTGTACGGAAAGAGGATATAAGATTGGAGGTAGAAGATTCGAGATACATCATCATACAAACAGAGGCGGCGGTGGAGCCCTGCCGGAGTTTTCATCGGAAGTTCCGGCTGCCGCGGCAGGTGGATGTTAATGGAATCTCCGCCGAGTATGTCACCGGAGTTTTGACGGTTACGGTGCCGAGATCTTTTGTTAGAAGGGGATTTTTCATTGATCCTGCTGACGTGTCCGAGAATGTGCAGCTTCTTGCAAGGGCTGCTTGATATTTTTAGTATAATTTGCTAAGCGTTGTAAATGGGCAACTTAATTGGTTTCATTGTAATTAGTTAATTTCAGTGTGATGTGTAATCTCTTTGTTGTCTGTTACTTTGCAGTATGAGTTATGAATCTGTGTACAGAATCAAAGGGTACTCAGCAACTTGCAAAGATCTGTGTAATCTCTTTGTTGTCATTGACATTGACGTTAGATGATGACATATCATCAATACAATATAAATGTTTCTCACAAGAGTTTGTAAAGAAAACAAGAAATGTCAAATGCCATCAAACTGTACTACAATTTTACGATTCAAACAAGATTAATAAACAAACTGAGTCGAGAAAGATTTTTTTTCGCAAGACAAATACGTCTCGTGTAATATTGACATAAATGACGCAATATCCCCAAATATACAACAACTTAACGTATTTGAATTAGTAACACAACAAACTTCAAAACTCCAACAAACACAAAACTTTAAAATTGTTTTTTAATGAAAAAAATGCAAAATGAAGTTGATTCTCAATTTCTTAGAATAATGATCTAGCTCATGTTCCTTTGATCAAATAAATATGTTTGTGTATATTAATAAGTCGAGCCCATCCTCTTTTGCAGAATCTCTTACGTTCAACCAAATACCCCAAAAGTACCAAGTTAAGTACCAAGGTCAAGGCTTAGGACATTGCATGCGGTTGCAAGCACTAACAAATGATGCATCAACCTTAATCACAGGATACTTATTACAATTTTATTTTTATTTATAAAGTATATTAATTTTTATTACATTTTCGCTATAACGAGACTTTATATATTTCTCTTTTCAAATGAACTATTTATTTTATACACATTGAAATTTAATTTTGAAAAAATAAATATACTACGATTTATTTACTCAATATGTAACAATAATATTATAAAAAGTACACAAATATTATAAAAAGTACACTGTGTATTATCTAATTAATGTATTTCAAAATTTTTTTGGCACTATCTATGAAAACAAGAGATTGTGAGTCAAGTGGTTGTTGGTAATACCAAATATCAATGACTAAGATATTTTCAAGGTGGGCATAATCACTCAAAACAATCACGAGGCTTTGCTCAACTCATTTATTTGGAAGGTCTGCGTGTTTACTTGTATGCCCTTTTTTTTTTTTTTAATTAACTAAAGAAGAAAATGGCTAGGGTAGATTAGGAATAATAAACAAGAATTCTGCACAGGTTCATTACACTACAGACCTAGAAAATCGCAACGAGGCCCTTGGACAAAATACATTCATGAAAATTGGTAAA
>BMAC01000469.1:411117-434066 GCA_014905375.1 Phtheirospermum japonicum
TAAATCCTGACGGGAACAACCGCCAGTAAATCCTGACGGGAACAACCGCCAGTATTTCCTGGCGGGTCTACCCGCCAGGATTTACTAGCGGGTAGGCCGCCAGCACTAATAAACAAATAAAAATAATTAAAAATAATTAAATTAATATTAATTAATAAACAAATTTTAGATAAAATTTAATTAATTAATAATTAAATTAAAAATAATAAACAAATAAATTTTTAGAGATAATCCAAAATAAATAATCCACTAATAAAAAAATCAAAACAAAATCATTCAATAACAAAAAATCGTTTCAGCAATCGAATGTATAAAAATATAACTATCCATCTAAATCTCCACCATCTGGGCTACGGGGAGGCCGACGAGCCATGGCCCGAGCAACAGCTTCTTCAATCTGCTGTTGGAGCCTCAGCTGGGAACGCTCCTGCTCCTCACGGATCCGCTAAATCTCCAGCGCCTGCTCGTCGCGGACCCGCTGAAGCTGGCGGGCACAACCCGACAGGAATATTGGCGGACGTTTTCTAGCGGCATTAGCCGTCAAGGAAACCGCCGGCATTTCTGGCGGGTTTCATTTCCCGTCAGGATACTACAATTCTGACCGCAAAAATACTGGCGGCCATTATCCGTCAGGAGGCCGTCAGTATTTGATATACTGACGGAATCCTGACGGATTTGGCCTTCAGTATCGCCGGATTTTTTTGTAGTGAATGCTCGTCGCTAAATATTAGAGATGAATTTAGCTCTGTTGCTAAAATTAGAGACGGATTAGCGACGGAAATATCTGTAACTATTTAGCAACAGAATAAATCCGTTGCTAAATAGCGATAGATATTTCTGTCTCTAATTCAATTATTTAGCAACAGAATGAATCTGTTGCTAAATAGAGACAGAAATATCTGTGTCTAATTCGATGCTATTTAGCAACAGAATGAATCCGTTGCTAAATAGCGACACCATTCTTAGCAACGGAATTGATCATCCGTTACTAATTTTAATGTGTAAAATAAAATAGTTTTAATATATTTTGTTCTTAGTTTTTATTTTATTCTTCTTGTAATCAAATATTTAAAAAATAAACCAAATAAATTAGAAAATACCCCAAATTAACTCAATCGAAAATACAAAATGACTAACAGAATAATAATGTCAAACGAAAAGTTACAACGTATCCAAAATACAAAATGATAAAGTAATGTCAAACGAAAAATCACAACATCTAGAATGCCAAAAGATAAAATATAAATATCTGAAATGTCAAAAGACAACATTCAAAATGCAAAACAACAAGCGAAATCATGAAATGTCATGGTTGCGAAGGTGGTCCACCTTGTCGGTAAAAAAGCTCCATCATTTCTGCCATTTGTGCCTGCATCTCCGTACAAGCAGCACGCTCCGCCTCTAAAACTTAGCAATGTAGGACTATTTACATACTGCTCACCCAAATATACCTGCAGCAGAATCAAAATAATTAACGCAAGCAAAAGTATTTTCAATTCAAAGCTGTAATTTCTAACTGTGATATATTTTCAATTACAGAATGCGTTGTCACCTGAGGTATAGGGGAAGGAGGAGCTACATCAATGGAAGATTGTGAGCTAGCTTTATTAGCTAACTTGCATAAAGTCACTGAACTTTCCCTTTGGTGCTTTGAGTTAGTGGATTCCAAAAATTCCAAAAGCAAACCGAGTCCTGCAAGAATATGAGGGTGTGAAGCATAGAAGTTGCAATATTACGCATGTTGGAGAAAGGCTCGGCACAAATCGATGTGATACCGACTTCATCGACAAAATTTGGCGAAATGGCATACCATTTTTATCAATGAAGATGGTTCTTTGGTCATCTGGGGAACAAAGATGAGCAAGAGACAGGGCCACGCGTCTTTGAACATTTTTTCTTCCGCACGCATCATGTACAATAAGTGGCTCAATACCTGCCCGGTGGAAATACAAATCCAAGTTCAAGATCCATAAAAGCAATCCAATGGTAGTTAAATATTTCACATCCTAACTATCTTCAACTTCTTGAAACTCAATTCTGTTAAATTAAATATATCAGACAAATTACAGAATTATACAAAACAATATTACTGTATACTACAAACAAATAAAGCAGCTCACCCGTCCATGAATATTCTCTTCGAGTCTCTTTAGTGTCTTGGCTACACGATCCCTAGTAGGCTGCAGCAAATGGAAAATGAGGATGTATATCACACTTCAATCAAGATATTGCGTACGTTTGATTAACCAAATATGTATATCTCAAACGGGATAAATAATCAGTTAATTTTGAGATTGTACTTGGACAATAAATTCACCATCTTGAAGTTTTTGTACACCCCCCACCCTAATAAAATCTGCAACATTATCCTATAGAAGTTTTGTGGAGACATGAAAGAAAAGGAAGAACAGCCAGTTCAACCAAGATAATCCGACAAAGCTTTACGAATTTGACAACTAAACATATATTTTAATGCTCCATTCTCTTTTAGTCATATCTAATTACCCGTTCGATTTCTAATTTGCTAAGCTTTATTGTTGGTTTTTGTGTTACAACTGAAGTTTTTTATTCTCTGTTTGGTCATAGGTTTACAACTTATTTTGTTAAAGTTTCTACATACAGATTATTAAACTGGTGAAATATTATCAATTAATTTTAATTCATTTATTATCTTTTTTTTGTGTGTGTGTATGTGGGCATTTACAAACATTCACAAAGTCATCAGTTTATGAATTTTGCCTTTGGAAGAAAAATAATAGACAAAAAATATATAGTTGCACCGGACTCACTGCGTTAAGCCTACCACCAATCGCACCCCAATAATATGCCCATCCGGACTACAAACCGAAATGCTTATCCCACCAGTCCGATTGCGGGGACCGCCACTTTCAGCAACCAAGTAAGAACCTGACAAGCACAGTCTCGAAATGACCCAAAGAGGAAATAACAAGCAGCGTAAGTGACAAGCTCTTCTATATTAAACAATAAGATGGTTTCAAACAGACTAAGCCATGCATTGCAGCCAAGTGAAAAAAGTTAAGGAAAGATATGAATTGATTGAACAAATAAACACAAGACTTGCAGCTTCAGAATAAAATGGAGAAATTGCAAATGTACTTATTACTGTAGCTTTCTTAATTTGCATGTTTTCACCAAACAATAATTTCACTATTGTAGCTTAAAATTATCATAATTTTCTATGCAACCCACAACGGTCACGATCTAACATTGTATGACACACAATGAGCTATGATAAATAATTCAAAGGATGTAGTAATTTTAACTGATTATCATCTGATAAGTAAGTTGAATATTCCACTCAAATATAGAAATAATTATCAAAGAAATCACAAAAAATAAAATAAAAATGACAGGATTTGGGAAAGTGATGGATGGTACAATTTTAATCCTCGTATGCCCCAGAAGCCGTAGGTTGCCGTAATGTTATTGCAGCAACTGACCCATTAGCTGACATTATACATAAAGCTCTCGACCTCTGTTGCGCAACCCGAGCTACAGATTCAATCGCCACCAGGAACCCACTAAATCGGAAAAGGCCTGTCACTCTAGATCCGAGATCGATTCGCCCGCCGTCGTCGCCTTGCCTTCCTCTCTTCGCCGACGAGTGCGTGTGGTGAGTGTACTGTGTGAGGTGACAGAAAGTGGCGATTCCACTAAATCGGAAAAAGGCCCGTGGCTCCAGATCCGAGCCCGAATCGCCCGCAGTCATCGCTTTGCCGTCCTCTTTTTGCCGACAAGTGTGTGAGGTGAGTGTACTATGTGCGGGTGGCAGAAAGTGGTGAGACAGAGAATGAGCGGCGGGTGCTCAATTTATCAATTAGGTTTTGAATGCAAATGAGTGGATTCGATCTATTAATTTTGGGAAACAATTAGAAATGGATGTATATTTTTCGTGTCTAAATTAGAGACAGATGCATATTCCATCTCTAAATTAGAGACAGGCGTATATTTTCCGTCTCTAAATTAGAGTCAGATGCATATTCTGTCTCTAAATTTGATAAATAAAAAATGAAAAGTGAGGAATTACTTTAGCAACTGATTTATCGGTAGCTAATTAGTGACCGATTATACGTCCGTTGCTAATTAGAGACGGATATTTATTCTGTTGCTAAATTAATTAAAAATAATAATTTAAAAAAATATTGAAAATTTTTGTTGCTATTCTGTCGCTATTAGTGACGGATGGTATCTGTCTCTATTTCCCAATTTTCTTGTAGTGGGCCTTTAACTAATCATAAACTTTGATTATCACATCAATCGATAATATTATCTCTGCACATCCTCGATTTCAGAATGGTTATTCATGTAAGTGAACCAATCTTGATATGTAGACATACTTTCACTTCGAACAAAATTAAGCCACCTACAAATGCATGGGACTCTCAAATGTTTCATAAAAATCATTAACCAAAATAACTTCTTGTACAGTAGATGCACAAACCACAAATTCTGCTTAATTGTGGACAATGAAACATAGGTTTGTTCCTCACTTCTCCATGAAGTATTGCTACCATTTAGTAAGATCATAACAAGAAATGGATTCACGTTCGTCAACGTCACTACCACAATCAACATCTGTGTATCATCATATTTAAGTCATTTTCTTTATAACAAAGAAAATACTATGCAGTACCCTTCAGATATTCAAAAAATTTCAAGCGTCTTCAAATGTCTTTTTTCAAATTAGATGGATATATACTAATTAGGCATATGACATACAAATGTCTGGATGTGTGCACGACATTTCATACTTCATACTTCAACTACATTTGCATATGGTATCTTTGACATCTCTCTGTATTCAGAATAAGTCATTGTACGTATTCATGGCTTAATAATTCTCCATTGACAACCTAAGTATTCACATGTTTGTAGTTATCCATTTTTAATCGTATAGGAGTATGTTTCTTGCGAAAACCCAAATAACCTCCTAAAGTGTTCTCTATGGATTTTAACACCAAATATGTATTATGCCTCACCCATATCCTTCATCTTGAAATACGAGGATAATCCTTTTTTAATGGTATTAAGGAACTCTTTGTCATTTTCAGCTAATAGCACATCATTCACATACAGAGATAGAATTACAAAATTACTGGATTTCTCCACATAAGCATAATGATCTTCATCAATCATGATAAAATCGTATAAGATAATAGTAGTATGAAATCTCAAATACCACTGTCTTGAAGATTGCTTTTGTCCGTAAATTAAACTTTTAAATTTACAAACTTTGTTCTCTTGGTCTAGAAGAATGAAATCATTAGACCTGGCGGTTGTTGAATGTAGATTCCTTTTTCCAACTCACCACTGAGAAAAGTAGTTTTGACACCCATTTGATGTCACTCTAAGTTCATATTAGCAAATATTGCTAGAAGAAGGTGAATCGAGAGAAATCTCACTACTGGTGAAAATATTTCTTCATAATTTATACGTTCTTGTTGAGGATAATCTTTTTTCACCAGCCGAGCCTTAAACCTCTCGACGGACCCATTTTCTTTTGATTTTAGAACCCATTTGTTCTTAATAGCCATACATTCAAATGGAAGATCAACAAATGCTTACATTTTGTTTGATCCCGACTTCATTTTTTCTTCCATTGCAACTTTTCATTAGTACTTTGATGGATAGGTTGGACCTTCTTTCAGTGATTTACTCTCTTTCTCATCCATGAGAGACATCAAGAATGCGTACGATAAAGTGTTTTTAAACACATCACGTTGATCTTTACTTTTTGTTGAAATGAATAGTGCATGTCCTTCTATGTCATAATGATGTTTAGGTACATAATTTCCAAATTTTTTTTATCATAGTGATTCATTTGGGACTCACCCCCAGTCAGACTTATACCTTCACTTAAAGGTAAAACACTCCCACTTGGATCAGATGGGGTGTCGATCGGGTGTTGATTTAATGACTCATGTTCTGCAAGATCATATTGTGAATCACTAATTAACTTCAAATAAAGGTTTATTATTCCTAATACTACCTTTACTAATAAATTCATTTTTCAAAAAAGTTGCATTTATTGATTCTATTTCAGTCATAGTAGCATTCGTATGCTCTCCAATGAACGCGCAACTTTTGGACTCTTTACTATAACTTATAAAGATACATTTTTTTCTATGAGGGCCAGATTTACCATACTGACTAGAAGTCTCAAATACATAAGGTGTAGATCCCCATGCCTTAAGGCTACTTTAGTTCATAGTTCATAACGAGTTATTTTGACTGATTTTGAGGGCACTCTATTCAAAACATAGGCAACAGTTAACAATGTATCTCCCCAAAAAGATATCGGTAAGTGTGCCTGCACCATCAAGGATCTAATCATTTCCAATAATATTTTATTTATTTGTTTAACAACACCATTTTGCTGAGTAGTATAAGGAGTATTTAATAGTCAGATTATTCTCTTTTCATTAGACAGTTACTTGAACTGATCATATAAATATTCATGTCCTCGCCAGTCCTAAGAACTTTTACGATTCTCTACTTCTTTCAAGTAATGTCTAAAATAATCTAATACTTTAGATTTATGAGATATCAAATAGATATGACCAAAATATGAATAATCCATCAATAAAATAATGATATAGGAACCTCCATGTCGTGCTCTCACATTCATATAGGACCATAAAAATAGAATGGATTAATAGTAATGGAAATTCATCTCTAACAAGTTTTTTTGGATGGTTTTCTAGTTATTTTACAAGGAATATAACTTTCACGTATGGATAAAACGACTTTAGGAAGTGAACCCAAAATTACCTCTTTTAAAAGTCTATTAATCATTTCTTGCCTAATTTGACCCAATCTAGCGTGTCAAACGTAGTCATTCACACAAGCATTACTAGAAGAACCGACATTATCATACGAACAATGTAGTTCGATCACAATCTATAACCACAAAACCACAAAAGAAGATGTCCAGTACCACAATACACCATTATAAGCAACACAAACAAATTAGAATACAATAATTCATAACCTAAACTTACAAGAACATATACTGAAATGAGATTATGTCTAATCTCAGGAGCAGAATATACATCATGTAGGAGTCTTCGCCCATTGGCTAACTCGAGCTTACAAGTTCTTAAGTCCTTGACTTTTACTTCGAGCATTGCTTTCCACATTAAGCAATCTAGCCCCATAAGGAGCTCGACAGAAATTAAGAAGAGCTTCACGATCTCCAGTTCTTTTTAACCATTGAAATAGACCTTGCAGCTCCAAGCCGCTCGTCTTTAAACTCAACATGTCGAACAAAATCTCCAAGACTTATGATGCTCACATTATGAGCTAGGTTCACTTTCAATTGCTCCCACTTGTCTGAAAGAAATTAAATAAGAGCCTGAATTTGTTGCTCTTCGGAGAAGACATGGAAAGCCGACTTAAACTCCCTAATCATATTAGACACCACCCGAATGTGTTATCTAATGGGATGATTAGCCTGCTTCTTGTAAATACCAAACTTAATAGTCAGTTGCCCCATATGAGTAAGTGAAGTTCTAACATATTTCCCCCTTAGATATTTCCAGATATCATGAGAACTAGGGTGTTATTCATACTCAATGATCAGATCAACAATGGTCGAGCTTTCAAGAGTGCCATGAGCAGTGGAATCTATCATTTTACAAGTTGAGTAAGCATCTTGATTTCTCCTCACTTGAGTTCCAGAGCTAATATTAGGGTCTTGTGTGACATGGTTGGTTGCATCTAATGTATTCTGTTCTTCAAGAACATATCATATCTTGTGACACCAAGTTTCATAGTTGTCTCCATAAGTCTGGCAACCTTGTTTAGATCAACAAAAATCAATTTTTATGCCATGGTCCAATTATTAAGAGAGATGATCTCAAAGTTAATAATTGTTTATGTACACTATGTTTTATGTAAATCTAAATCCACATCAAAATAACTTGACTTGAAATCAAACGTCGAAAAGTAACTTAGAGTTATTATAATCAACGGTCTAGTGTTTCCATATTCTTGACTCAATTTAACAAACATAAAACTTTATGTTCTTGCATATAATAAGTGACATATCTAAAACTCCCACTCAAATTAGCAGTATTTCCAAAATAAAGCATGCTAAAATATCATTAATAACCAATATTTTTACATGACAAGTTATGAAGCGAACTAAAAATATAAAGTCTTGTATTACAACACGAAAAATGATTGAAATTAGAAAAACTAAAAAAAAATCAAAATGTAAATAATTTAACCCATCATAATTCCTTTTCCAAGTCTCTTCATTGGAATTTTTGCAGTATTTTCATAATTCTCAATTTCTTTAAAAACTTCAAATTGAGAACCAACGTTAAACTTCATTCGGCCAAATGGATCCATCAAATAATTTCTCACACGTGGTTTATGGGATTTTCTTAATAAAAAATATCATTTCCCAACTTATGACCCATTAATATAATAACCGATCTCTCAATATTCTTTTTCTAATCTTCAGCTAACTATTTACCAAGTTAAGACCGTTGATTATATACCTCCGACATTCAGTGATCCAAGAAGATTAAAATCTCTATCTTGATCCCCATTTGTCAACGTATTCTGCCAAAACTAAACTAATCAATTCATCGCGATTCACATCTTTAGGAAGTCTCATCTTCAAACAAAGAAGATGAACCAACATTTTGAGTATAGTCAAGTAGTACTCTGGAAGAGTATGGTTTAAGTTCATCCAATAAGAACAAATTTCGTTGAATTATTTGGAACTTCTCTAATATATCTCAATCTAATCAAGTGTTATCTTCGAGTCGTGCTTTAAAAAATAAAGGACATGAGAAATTGTTAATACCTATAAAATATTGAGTGCATAACACATCAACACGTAAGTTAGTTTAACCGAGAAACCGCATTTCACGATTACAACTTTAGCATTCCCAAGTGAGATAATTTCAATTTCATTAACGTTTAAGTTGTTTCGCACATCCAAAAAATAACAAAAAACTTTAAACATCTCAATTCAAGTTTTACAATGTAGCTAAAATATATTTCTCTTATAAAATACGTGATATATATTAAAAGATACATATTGCATATTTAAGAAATAAACTATTAACAAGTGCCCTCATTATTCCATATTATAAAACCCACTAACTGTTAAATTAATGTTGATATTTGAATTTTTAAATAAACTCTCTTTCAATGTTGAAGGTATTAGAAAATAATAAATTAAATTATAGTGTAAATTGTTTTAAATAACAAACACGTCAAAGATATAACTAGGGTTTCGACTAAAATAATTTAAATAGAATTAAACTAAAATAAATCTAATATGAGATATAACTAGATTTGTACTAATATAATTTGAATTAGATTTAGAACAGATAAGATTGACGTGGGTTAATTTAATTTAACACGATCTAATAGTTTATATTATAAAGTTATCTATTGAGTAATAATTTCAAAAAACAAAATAATGCTGGGTTGGAGCCCGCCCCAGGCTTTTGGGTGGCTCCAAATGTTTGAAGTATAAATAAATCGTGAGTTTTTACTGTGACAATAATCCTCTTGAAGAATATGAAATTAAACATCATTTTAAAACATAAATTTTCACTCTAATATGAACTGGTCGATTAATAGCAAGAGATAAAAAATTTGGGGGGTCATTAACAAAGGGTTGAGAATCAATGGTGTAGAAACTCTGGCCCACTCCATTTTCATTCCGACAATTTTAAATTACTTAAAGATTTAAATAAAAAATAAGAAATAGTGAATTTATATGACTAATCTTAAATATAATTTTCGACCTACCCCGTCTTTGTCCAAATAATATTAAAAATAATAAATAGTGAACTTATATAATATTTATTTTATAAAAAAACCCAAGCCTACCCCAATTAGTCCTTTTGGCTACGCCGCTATCGACGAGAATAGATTCTTGACATTAAAAGAAGAAACAAATTTTCATATGAATGCATTATTGTGACTTGAGATAATTTAGTGTGCCAAAATATCAAGAAAGAGATCATAGTTTTAGGCCAAGTTTTTGGAGATGAATGTGCATATTTTCCTGACTAAGAGTTGTATGGTTTTGAGAATGGGATCAAGAATCGGTCCAGTTCTCTTTATGAGATCATTTGCGTCAGAAACTAATAAAAATTAAAATTAAGAATTCAAAGTAAAGTTCATATTCGTCTCAATTAAGACTCGTTCAACCTCGATTTGAATAAAAATTCAAACAAAACTATTTAAACTCTATAAATTTTATAACAAAGTTGATAATAATTACGTTCCACTCGATTCGACTAATCTAAATAATTAATAACTCATTTAAATATCAAATCTTTGATGATACACTTATCTCCATAATTATATGCATCATTGATTATTTAGATGAATAAAGATGTAAGTTGTAGAACGTAATCATACTAACATATAAAAAGAGAATGAAAATAAATCCGATATAACAAACAATTATTATTTATTTATTGCTTCTTGAACAAATAAAGCCAGAATTTTCGGATCTTTTGGAAAATAAAGAGTAATCGTGATCCATAACCATAACCACAAAAATCTTGTTGGTCAAAGGGGGGCAATAATGGAATTTCAAATTCGATATATTAACAGATCGATGAATCATAAAAATAAAATGCACTTTATTTTTTTTTGACATCAGCAGCTTGGCTGTGCGCGTGCGGTAGACGACTTGCAATAAAATCGCCTTAGGAAATCCACCTCCCCCCTCTCCCTCTTCTTCATCCTGTCATAACCCTAAATAGGCTTCTGCTCTCTAACATCCTCACAAACAAATCTAGGGTTCCGACGATGATGCAGCCGGGAACCACCATGCTACCCCCTCCTGTGGCCCCATCGCAATACCAGCACCAACCGCCACAGCAGCCATCTCAGCAATGGATGCCGCAGCAGCCTCAGCAAGCCCTATACCAGGTTCCTCCGCCGCAACAGCCGGCCGCCGCTGGATACTACTACCAACAGCAGCAGGCTCAGGCTGCCGCCGTCCCGCCGCAGCAGTACTCCGCCGCGCCGCCGTCCCAGGCTCAGACGATACATGAAGATGGGATTCGGAGTCTTTGGATCGGAGATCTGCAATACTGGATGGACGAACAGTATTTATATAACTGTTTTGCCACCAGTGGGGAGGTAATCTCGCATCGTAAACGCAATAAATCTTATGATTTTTTCTTTAATTATGCATTTCTATTCATGATTTGCGTTTTGATTTGGCATGGTTTAGGATTTATTTGTGCGTTAGTAATTATTGTGCGAAATTGTTTTCAGTTGAAGAAACATTTGCCTGCCTTTTGAGTTGTTAAATTGTGAATTGAAATCTAGTTTCGTTCTTTAGATTATTTGAGATCATTGTATCCCTTTTGTTTCTGTAGGTGGTGTCTGCTAAAGTTATCCGTAACAAGCAAACGGGCCAATCAGAAGGTTATGGCTTCATCGAATTTGCAAGCCATGCTGCTGCAGAGAGGAATCTGCAGGCTTATAATGGCTCCCTAATGCCAACATCAGAGCAACCTTTCAGATTGAACTGGGCATCCATGGGATCCGGGGAAAAGCGCGATGATGCTCCTGAATACACCATTTTTGTTGGAGATTTGGCTGCCGATGTAACTGATTATATGCTTCTGGAGGCTTTCAGAGCCAATTATCCATCAATAAAGGGTGCAAAGGTTGTCACGGATAGGATAACAGGACGTACAAAGGGATATGGTTTTGTGCGGTTTGGCGATGAAAGTGAACAAATACGTGCCCAGACTGAGATGAATGGGAGATTTTGTTCCACCAGGCCCATGCGAATTGGTCCAGCTGCTAATAAACAAAAAGTGGGTGGTTCAACCAAAGGTATGTTTAAGACGTGCAGATTTTTAGATGGCTCTTAGAGCAGCAAGATTTAGTTAAACCTGCTGAGTTTGGTCTTATCTATATTACCTTTCTATCATTCTCATTTGTGTTATGAAGCTTTGTCTTGTACAGTTTAATGCATTGGTGGCTTTATTGTTTTGGATTATAGATTGAGTAATGCTTTTAATTTGCTTTCTTTGATTTATTTTAAAGATTTTAGGTTCGTTAGTGTTAAAACTTGCATAATCTCATAAAAAACTCCGATTGTCTCAAAGCAGGGTGCCAGGAGGCTCTATCATATAAGGGCCTGGAGCCAATTTCAGCTGAAATGATAACCCTTTTAGTGCCTGGTTTTGTGTAGGTCAGTTTTAATTTTATTTTCAGTACATTTTGGTTCCTCGAGGCATTACTTACGCCACGGGTTCCGCCAGTCCTTTACTTACTAAGCACCCAGTCAAGTTAAATTTACTCCTTTTTTTATTCAAGCCTTTTTTTTCAGTCAAGTTAAATTTACCTTTTTTATTCAAGCCTTTTATTTTAATATTCAGTTTTAAATTCAGCCGCTATATATACTATGTATCTCCATGTACCACTTTCCTTTGTTCCATTATATAGTTATTGGATTTTTTTTTCCGTCCTTCTATTCTCCAATCACTTATCACTGGTTATACTCCTGGTAGAAAAGGCTCACCATGGAGAGTGGGCGAGGAACTAAGGTCTGTGAAACTGCTTACAGCACGCAGGTTTTATTGGTTTGTGCAGCAACCAATATCTTATACAATTATATAAGATTCGATCTGTTGGTTGAGTTGCCATTTTTTGCCTTTCAATTTCTAACTTTCGTTTCCCTTTCCAAGTCTTTATCCATTATTAGGAGGCAATGTTGGTAAAGTTTACGTTTCTTTATCAGCTCCGTAAGCAAATTGATTATGTTTCTTTGTTGTTAAATTCCAACTGTGGCAACTTATTTTCCCTGTTATTTGTTGTTGGGTGTTACGTACCTTAAACCTAAACAATGGTTTGCTTGTATTTCATGGGTAACTGCTGAAGAACCATATTTGTTGAAGATTGCATTATTTGTCAAGGTGCCGGATATTACGCACCATAACCTATGCCCTGTTTGTCTGAGCTATTTTTTTCTTCTGTGTCCAATTCCGTTTAGGAGATTGGCTGAGTGTTGCCTGATTTTGTTGGCATTTTATATTTATTGATCTATATCCTGGCTGTCATCCTTAAGAGATTGGCTTGAGTTTGCTTACTTGCTGGGTAGATAGAAAGTTAGATAGTTTCTGAAATGATTTGTTACAATATTCTACAAGTTCTGCATCATAATGCATTGGATCTTTTTTTTTTAATTGAAGCGAAACTTATTTTTGCAATCCTTCTAGGCACAATAAATACATTACTTTTGCTCAATTCTCTCCTCTTATTTTCTACTCCCTTTAACTTGGTATGTCCAAATTGCAGCCTCATACCAACATACTTCACAAGGAACTCCGAGCGAGGATGATCCATCTAACACAACTGTCAGTGAATTTATTGAAGATTGAAGATCATTTCTCTTTTATTTTATACTTTAATGAAAAAAAAACAACCTTTTTTAAAATTGTTTCCTCTGCAGATATTTGTTGGGAATTTGGACTCTAATGTCACAGACGATCATCTGAGGCAGGTTTTTGGGCAGTACGGACAGTTGGTCCATGTAAAGATCCCTGTAGGCAAACGTTGTGGTTTTGTTCAATTTGCCGACAGGTAAAATGAGAGAGCCCCATCAGTTTCTCCTCCACGTTTTAAGTTCCAAAGCATTAAATTAAGTCGTCTTCATGTTGTGTGCCCCACATATATGATAACAGAAGCTGTGCTGAGGAGGCAATAAAGACACTAAACGGAACACAGCTGGCAGGACAGAACATTCGATTATCGTGGGGCCGTAGCCCTTCAAACAAACAGGTTTGTCTTTCTGCTTGCTCCACGTTTATTTATTCCGACTGTTACAGAGAGACAACCCATTTAATTAACAAAACTTTTTCGGGCCATCAGGTTGACCCTAACCAGTGGAGTGGCAGCAGCGGATACTACGGATATACCCCTACTGGTTATGAAACCTATGGATATGCTCCAGCAGCAGCAGCAGCTGCACAGGATCCTAATTTGTATTATGCAGGCTATCCTGGGTATGGGAGCTACCCACCACCACCCCAACAGCACCAGGTAAGGTTTTGTGAGTGTGTGCCAACTACTTTTAATAACAAATTTTGAAATGATTTAAGAATAAAAAAAGGGTTTAAGCATAAAAAAAGGGTATATCCATACAAAACTAATATGTGGATATACTTTGATAAAAAGCATTATGGTATTTATCTGTATAATATTTTTTTCTGTTTGCAGTGATGTACGAGGGCAGTGAAGGTTGACTAGCAGAGGGATTATGAAGGAGCTATTAGTTGGTCTCATGTGATCTGACTATTGCTGGCTAGACAGTGGTTTGGATTTATGAGTAGTTTTGTAGAACTGAAATTTCTTCGAACTTTTGTTATCAGATGATGGAAGAAAAATAACTTCGTTCTGTTTTCTTATTTTTCATGGCCGTTTTAATACCCGCTTTGTTACGCCTCTTTAAGTTATTTTCGTGGCTGTTTTAATGTACTTTGCTTCTCTTAATTTAGTGGTTGCTTAATGCCTTTCTGAAAAACAAGCTAACCTTTTTTTTGCTTCTGATATATTCTTCACATGTTCAACCAAATCAATTCGATAATTGTTGTTCATCATTTGTGTATTCATTTTTTGTTTCTTATGTATTCGTTATTGTTTATTGCTTACAATTTGTAGTCATTGTTTGTTTTTTTATGTGTTCATTATTTTTAATCCATAGCAACAGATCCTGATATAGGTAAAAATAAAATTTTGTTACAAAACTTTCCAGAGTAACTTTATAATTATTTTATGGGGTAATTATTTTTTGCCCCCAGATTATTTTGATTTTTAAAGTTTACTATACGATTTTTTTTTTCAACAAACTACCATCTGATCTATGCGCAAATTGCATTTTACTCCCTACACCACTTTTCTTTTTGTGGTTTTGTAATCAAAATCGGGTGATGTAGCACAATCTGATTGCTCCAAGTCATCCGTTTTTGATCACAAAACCACAAAAAAAGTGTAGGGAGTAAAATGCAATTCGCGCATAGTTCAGATGGTGTTTTGTTGAAAAAAAATTTTCGTATGGCAAAATGTAAAAATCAAAATAGTCTGGGAGGCAAAAATTTTTTTTCCCTTATTTTATCAACGGTTTGGCAAGTTTATTCAAGTTCTTAAAGTGTCGTCCAAGAATAGATCTTTGAAATTTAAATGAAATTTTGTTAATGCTTTACACGAATTTGAATATAGAATCACTTCATATAAATCTTGACTTTTCAAAGCGAAAAACGCAAAGCAATGATGTGTTTTTCGCTTTGAAAAATCGTTATCTACTGCTTGGCTGAATAAATCCTGGACTTGTCTAAGCTCCTTCTCTGTCACACAGCAACGTTTATAGATTTAGTATTGCGCCATGATAAGGCCAAATTCCACATTTAGCATAACCCGGAGAAAAAAAACCCAAAAAACAAACATAACCCCCCAGCTAAACTGCGTAATTTAGTTTTATCATGCCGTCAGTTTTCGCTGAATATGTTTAGATGTCAACCAGATGGGATTGGGTGATCATAGAAGCACCCTAGCAATGCCCGTGTAGTTATAAATTAAACATATAGTTCAAGTATAACTTTGAGTAGATGCTATTGCATCCGCATAAAGAAAACATCACCTGCAGCTTCCAGTTGCTTTTGCTCAGTAACTCACAGAAAAGAATAATTAGCGTGGAAAAGTGGAATTTCAATTTCTTGCTAAAAAAAGAGGTTAACGTAAATACGGCCATTGATCATAGATTTTTATTTTTTGAACAAGTAAAAGACATCACCTGCAGCTTCCGGTTGTTTTTGCAGATCATCTCCAATTGCATCATTCTCAACCTGCCAATTTTTTATTTTATTTGTAAGGTTTTGATAATAGTATAGATGAGTTCTCACATCCATTTTCACATCACTGATAAAAATAACATATCATATCAGGATATTATTCATTTAGACTACAATAACCTATCAAATAGCACGAGAGAATTTAATATGTTCAATTTGACACTTTGTCTTCTAAACTTTTACTTTATACACTTTACCTTCTAAACTGTACGAGTTTTGCACTTAGCCTCTTGAACTCCCATTTTTGGTGGAAATTCTGGCCGGAGCTCACTCGTGTGACATGCACGCTAACATATAAGGAGTAAAATTGACTTTCCATCTGCTCATGACTCCCGCTCAAAATAATGGCACGTGAGCACTACGTAGGTTCCAAATCCTACGTGTATACATATATTAATGTGAATATTATCTTAATAGGTCACACGAGTGCTCACATGCTATTGTTTTGAGCATGAGTCATAAGGAGAAGATGAAAAGTCGATTTTACCCCTTATATGTAAGCGTGCATGTCACACGAGTGAGCTCCGGCCATAATTTCCACCAAAAACAGGAGTTCAGGAGGTTAAGTGCAAAATTCGTACAGTTTAGGAGGTAAAGTGTACGAAATAAAAGTTTAGGAGACAAAGTGTCAAATTGAGCATAATTTAAGTTGTAATTTCTTTTTCTCATAGTATGATGGTAGGACAATGCGACAGTTTTTTAGTATACAAGATAATCAAACACAAATGAAACAAATAGTCCGAGGAGGAGGAGGAGCGGTCAGCTGTTGTGAGACTCGGAAAATGGAAAGATTCGGACAAGTTTTCCCGGGATTCAAAGAGTCGAGGTGGGAAAATCGTGAATTTGTTCCGTGTTTCAGAATACGATTAACCAACATGTTAACTAATCTATCTGTTGCGGGTCAAGTGCTCCTTCCCCCTCCCCTGGCTTTCGTACTTTGGTGGGTCTCCGATATATGGATAGAACTTATAACGGGGTCATTTTCAAATCTTGCACTCAGTCATTTTCAAATCTCGCATAATAGAATGGGATACGATATGATAGAAAAAAGGGGCTCAGCGTGTACATAAGCAAGGAGGTCAACCTCTTTCAAATATACAACCTGCATTCTGGCCGAAAAGCTCCCCTCTGAAGAAGTGTTTTATTGTTTGTCTGATAGTAATGATAAATATTAGGAAACTTTGGATTCAATTTAAAAAAAAAAGTAAAACAAAGCCACAAAGCACAAAATAAATAAATTAAATTCTGTGCAAAATCAAACAAAAACAAAAGTAATCACAGCTATATACACTACAAGAAAAACTAAAAATTAGAGACGGATTTTTAGAGACAGATTTTTTCGTTATTAATAGAGACGGATTAGCAACAGAATAGCAACCGATTTTTTCAAAAATTTTTAAAATTATTATTTTTAAATAATTTAGCAACGGAATTAATATCCGTCTCTAATGAGCAACGGAAGTATGGTCCGTTGCTAATTAGAAACGGAATAACAACGGAATATATATCCATTTCTAAATAATTCCCTCCTTTTATTTATTTATTAGTTTTAGAGACGGAATTTATATCCGTTTCTAAATATTTCCCCATTTTTTTTTTATTTATCATTTTTAGAAACGGAAATTTAATCTGTTTCTAATTACTTGAAATTTTAGAGACGGAATAGAAATCTGTTGCTAATCTATCAGGTTTAGCAACGGAAGTGGAATCGGTGTCTAAATCTCTCCCCAAAACTATTAGCTTCACCCTCGTTTATCGCGCTCATTTTCATTCTTTTTCGTTCTTTTCTGTAAAGCTTCAAATCGCCGGTCGTTTTCCCCCAAAATTTCCCTCAAAATTCGCCGCTCATCGTTTTTGATTTTCGTTTTCCGTTCGCAGCAGACAGGAAGGTCACCTTGACAGGAAACGCCCGGCCCTTGCCAGATATTTTTTCTCTTTATTTCTGGTGTTGGCGATTTTCTTTTTCCTTTTAATTAGAAGCTGGTAAAAATGAATTAATTGTGAAATTTGGCGAAGGTGGCTTAGTCGTCTGCAAAGACGGTAAGATAAGATAATAACCCCATTTCATTTCATCTTGTTCTTGATTTCTTAGAATTCGAGCTGCTTCTTATGGTTGAACAGTTCACAGAAAAAAGATTGTTATGTTAACTGAAATAACTCTTGAAGGCCCCATCTTTTTCTTTTTTTAAAGAAATTTGTTTTTGGACGATTAACTACAAATAGAGATTACAATTTCTCAATTTAGATGCTTTTGATTTTCGTGTCAAATTGAGTGTGTGAAAAAGATACTAGTGTCAAATTGAAGAGTCATTGTTGTTGGATAAAAATCTCATACACACATTTGCAGGCTATCATGATTTTGATGCTATATAATATGTGTTTTTAGGATTGTGTGAGCTTAATTGCACTGCACCCACCTCATCTTTAATTCCCACAAGTGTGTGTATTTAGAGAGATGGTGTGTGTATTTTAATTCACCCATTGAATAGAGGTCATTTTCGAAGCTGGCTTTGCTGTTGGCCCTGGTTTGGGGTAATTAATAGGTGTCTGAGAGCCCTTTGTGTTGTTTTTCTTTTTTTACCCACTAATGGTGTTTTTGTAGTGTGTGTGGTGTATTTTTTTTTTCAACCTCTGTCATAAGCCAAATCAAACATGGATTTCATTCTTGGCTTTGTTGAATTGCTCATTATTTGAAAAATATTTGAGCTAAGGGGCTTAGTTTGGAAATTGATCTGTCTTTGGATGGTAATCAGGTTAATAGTTGGGACATGAGAAATATGTTCATGATTTGGAAATCATTCATATATATATGCAAAAGATAAAGATCAAGTTAAAAAAGAAAGAACACTTCGAAGATAAATATGTTTCTATCTGGGCAATATCTGAAGAAGGGAATACTCTGTATCGTTATATAGTGGCACACCATTAATAATGAGTTTCATTATTTATTTATTTGACAAATAAACTAATTAATGAGGCAATTTGTCAACCAGGTGAGCAAATTTATAAAGTGTCCACCAAAGGTTAGTTATTTGGGACAATTCAACGCCTCAATTGACGTGCACAAACAGCCAAATATTACTAAATACTTGTTGAAATTTGTTTTTTCTTTTCCTTTTTCCTTTTTTTTTTCTTTTTTTCTTTTTTTGTTTTTCTGTTCAAGGAAGGTGCTTGGTTTTTTATATATATAGAGCGCAAAAAATCATGTTCTATATTCCACAATTTTGCCTGTAGACATTCAACAAAATACATGTTTTCTGTTTGGACTAAAATTTGTTAGGATTTTGAATTCTAATATTTAGAATATTAAATTATTCAGAATTTTATAAATAATAATAATTTTTTTTTATCATAAAATTCAAAATTTTCATAATTCCGTAAATATTAAGAATTTTTATTTGTTATATGAATTAAAATCTTTTACTATTTATTGTAAATATCAAATCATGTCTAGAAAAATATGATAATGAATTTTTATATTATATTTGATAACAAATCATGTCTGAAAAGTGGATGATAGTGTATTATTATATTGTATTTAGTAATATTTAATTTTTTAAATATAATGATGATGTGATAAAAGAGATGGATGTGGGGTTAGGTGTAAGAAATGATTGCCCGTGAATTGAAAATTAGAGTCGTAGAACAAACGAGGATTGTGATCCAGAATCCCAATCCTGGTATTCGCAGTTTTAAACAAAACAAGGCCTTACTTTGTAGTAGATGTCTAATCATTGTATTTGATGTTAAATCATGTTTGAAAAGTAGGTAATGTACTACTATATTTTATTTAGTAATATTTAATTTTTTATTTGTAAAACATTGTTTTTTGAGTATTTAATTTTTGATTCTTATAAAATAAATAAGTATTTTGTATTTTGAATTTCGAATTATAGAATTTCTTTTTTCGTTTTTAAAAGGAGAAAATAGGAGGAAGCTGTGATACGTTCACTAAAAAAAAATCCTATTGTAGTTAAGGGATTCTTCCTTCTGTAGAGAAACAGCTTATGAATGGTCCGCACGAACAGCTCGACTCTTTCCTTTTCGGGGGAGATAGATAGTATAGTCGAAAGATTCCATACTATCTATATCTTAGAATACTTTTAATTCTAATTATAGTCCGCTCAATTCATTTAGACGAAGACAGTGAAATTGAAAATCTGTTTCATTTCACTTCGTCAATTTTTGATAAGACGTAAATTTAAAAAGCAATGGCCAAATAATTCCCACGTAAAAATGCTATTTACGTCTCAATTGACTATTGAGACGCATCATCATGTATAGTAGCCACGTTCTCTGAATTCAACTCTGTGAACTAGTCGCATAAAGCACGCCATGAGTCCCATAACATAGGCTGCGTAGCTTTAGGCTTCACAAGATTGAAATTCTAAATTAAGCTGTGCATAAATTAGTTATTAGCTAATATCAGGTGTCAATGTAGCATACGCATTTTATTTTACTTGATAATATAGGTGAAAGCGATTTTTGATAATTTCATTGGTGCAATTTTGCAACAATTAATAAAGCGTGCAGATGAGTGAAGAATGCTATTATTATTATTATTATTATTATTATTATTATTATTATTATTATGCAATTATTTCAACTCCCGTAGCAATCAACACGCCAATCAATTATTTCTTTCTTCTTTTTCTGTTTGTTTTGAAAAAGTCAAATGAATAGTTCCGATGTAATCTAATGCATGTGACTACATCTTTTTATGAAGATGTGATAATGAACTGATTATTAATTAAGGTTAAATGTTCATATTCATATTCACCTTAACTTTCTCTCTTATTTTATTCTGAAATTCATTACATCATTACATAAAAACTTATAAAAGAACGCTGACTAATTCCAAAAATAATAAAAAGAAAAGGAATGCTGACTATTTTAATTTGAAATGGTGGCGTTATATTGCAATTATTAGCCTGTATGAATTATTAAATGACCTGATTAAAAGAAATGCAAAGAACAGTGACCATGTTTGGACACAGTTATTACTTACTATTATCTAGGTCTGATTTATTTGTCTCTTCTAATTTGTAGCAATGTGTTATTAGAATCGTCTCGTTCAAATTGGAAAACACCAATTCGGTTATATTAGAAGTTTTTCTTTGCATTTTATGACGAGTTGGAGTGGGAATTGAGACATGGATGTCACGTCAATTTTATTTTGACTAAAAAGAATAATTTGGATTAATCTACTCGTAATCAGTGTTCTAAAAATCTCTTGGCGGCTATTAGGCGTCACGCCAGCGCCTAGGACGCTTAGGCGGGACCTAGAATTTGAGAAAAAAATACCCTTAATTACAATATTATATCCGACCATTTAATAGTTCAACATAATACCTGCTATACAATAAAGTTTATGACAATTCAAAACTAAAAGTAATAATCACAAGTTACAATTCACAAGTTTAAAACTATTGTTCGATTTAAAATTCAAAACAACATAGATCCATAAGTTCATTAGTCAAATAAAAATAACATAACATATATTACAAAATCAAAATAATCAAAAAATAGGCTCAAAAATAACGTCGTTTCAGGCCATAAAAATTAAAAGAAAAAAGGCGCCTAAGCGTCGCATGGGGCGCCCGGCAATTTCTTTGGCCGATTTTTAAAAATCGTATGCGGATTGGTGGCGCCTAGGGCGATTTTTAGAACAGAGCTCGTAATATGGTGGATTTCTCAATTTTGGGCTTCATGCGAAAAAATGAAAAACACATTGGGTCTAAAAGATATTTGCAAAAAGAAGAGGCGCAAATTAAAGAGATCTTAGAAATTACATGATTAAATTGAAAATTTTCATTTGTACTTTATCAATTTTTTTCAATTTGAAACCTCCCACTAAGGTACATGACTAATTTGACAATTTTGCCCGATGGTATTTCTCTTTCACAAAAACTTAAGTGGGACCTCACGTTATGATGATGATACCTCTAATTGAAAAACATTTTCAACATTAAAAAAAAAAAATGTTCTTTGTTAAAAATATCAAGTTTAACTTGATACAATAAAATATTCGATTTTTCGCATAAACTTATTGTTTGGAAAAACATTCGTATTCATGTCCATGTTATCATCAGATGGTTTTTTGTACGAGACATTTGTTTATTTTTATCATGTGTTATTCGTATTTATTTCTGTATTTATTTTCAGGAGATTTTGGATTTTTTTTTTATTTCTAAAAAATTGATACTGATTGATTCCTAACTCCTTTCCATGACCAATAAAATTATAGGTACAAATAGTTAATTAACTAATTACAGCAATTGTATCTTTTACACTTAAAGTTGCAACGAATTAAATGATATTGTCTATTTGTCTGGACTTGTAGCATAGAGATAAAGCATGATAAATGATGTCATTGGTATAGGACAATAATTCTCAAATCGCAACACGATAAAAATAATATATATTAATTGATATAATGCAGTATGATTGTGTTTGAATTGTATTGCTTAATCTTATGGCCACTATATTATATTTCTAGTTATGACATTGACTTTGTTATTGTTTTGAATCTAGGCTACCTAGTGGTGGAAGAATAAGTTACTCTTCTCCTTTCTTTAACTAATACCCAAATTTCTTTAAAAATAATATTTTGTTCGTCCATAAATATTTTCTTCACAACCAAACAGAGAACAAGAAAATTAGACAAAATTCAGACTGTATGTTTTCTTGCTAACTTTTCAAGAATAGTGAGTTCTTGTATGAATGAGCAGTCTTACATTACATATAAGAACTTCGTCATTCATAATTCGAATTAATTTTTACTTTCAAACTCCCTTCGCCTTGAATTTCCCCATTTTGTTTAATGGATCTTGCTAATATGAATCCATCAGAACCGTGGCCGAACCAAAGCCAACATTAGTCCCACTAACTATGTAGCTAGGATGGGCCACCCGATCCGTTACCCAAAGAGCGTAATACTGCCACAATCCATGAGTCTAGTATTGTAATTTTTATTTTCCTTTATTTACAAATGTGGTGTGTTATAAATCAATCAAGTTTTGGGTATTGTTTTTTTTTTTTAATAATGACAAAAATATCTAACTTTTTGAATTTTTT
>BMAC01000469.1:434091-464442 GCA_014905375.1 Phtheirospermum japonicum
ATAAAAGAATTTGGTTGTATTGGATGATAATTTCACAAATAAGTATAGTAATATAGTATAATCTATCTATATATATATATATATTTTTTTTTTTTTTGGCAACTGAAATCTTGATTTTATATGCAAATTTTCATAAAATAAACAATCTAAGTTTTTAATAGAATTGTTAATGTGCATTAACATTTTTTCATCGAGCCAAAATTTAGTATCTTAGGATTTACTTGAACTTTTGTGCAGCGAGATGAGCATGGGAAGGACCCAACTGTGGTTGATACTTTTATCAGCTTGCATATGCGAATAGATGGGACGTATATTGACGAGAAATCTAAGAAAATAGCTGTAAGTATATTATAAACTTAAATTATTATTCCAGTTTTAATTAATATTGATAGTGTTGTGATGTCCATAAAACTTATTTTTGAAGGCGGATGTCGAATCTCGTATATCTGCTGCCAAGGAGGTCGGAGAGGAGGTGGATGTGACTAAGACTTTCGTAAGTGAAGTAGGCGGGGTGAAGAAGCAGTGCTTGTATGGAACTGGTAGTGTGAAGCATAAATATGTCGACTTGCATTCTAGTTCTTCCTTTGCGACATCTGCGACATCATCATACATGGAGACGGCAGCACTACGAACTCAGGTGGAGATGCTCACACAACAGTTACAACAGTTGGCTGAGAGGGATGCCAATTTGCAGCAGGCTTTAGAGGCGGAGCGTGCTGCTCGTGCGGAGATGCAGGCACAAATGGCAGAAATGATGGAGCTTTTTCGCCGACAAGGTGGACCACCTCCGCAACAATGACATTTCCTCCAACAAGCTTTCACTTGTCGTTTTGCATTTTGGATGTTGCTGTTTGACATATAGGATATTATCATTTTATCTTTTGGCATTATAAATGTTGTGACTTTTTATTTGCCATTATTTTTGTCTGTCACTTTGTATTTTGGATATGTTGTCACTTTTTCGTTTGATAATATTTTAATTGTCATTTTGTATTTTTGGATTGAGTTAAATTTGAGATATTTTCTAGTTTATTTGGTGATTTAGTATTTGTTTGAGAAATATTTGGTTACAGGTAAAAATGTAAAATATTAAGAAGATTTGTTTTTGATACATTAAAATTAGCAACGGATAATCAATTCTGTTGCTAAAAATGGAGTTTCTATTTTAGCAGCGGATTTATTCCGTTGCTAAAATCTCAAATTAGAGACAGAATTTCCGTTGCTAAATAGAAACAGACCTATTTTGTTGCTAAAATAGCTAAAAACAGAGTTTCTATTTTAGCAACGGATTTATTCCGTTGCTAAATATCCAAATCAGAGACAGGATTTCCGTTGCTATTTAGCAACGGACTTATTCTGTTGCTAAAAATCGGTATTAGAGACAGATTTTCCGTCTCTATTTAGCAACGGATTTATTTCTGTTGATAAATAGTAACGAATTAGAGACAGATTTTTCTGTCTCTATTTAGCAACGAAATTAATCTATTGCTAATTTTAGCAACGGGCATTATTTCCGTTACTAATAATTAGCGACGAGCATTATAGCAACGGATTTGGTCGGTTGCTAATCAGTTGCTATTTTAATATAGCAACGGAAATAACTTATTAGCAACGGAAAAATCCGTTGCTAATTTTCAGTTTTCTTGTTGTGATAATTCAATAAACAACAAAACTAACACCAATCCAAAGAAATTAACTCGGAAACATGAACAATTTTGTTTTAAAATACATTACCATCCAACTAAAAACCCAGCTCAAGCTAATTAATAGGGTTTTACAATGGAAAAATGTGATTGGAATTTACCTGAAACACTATACATTAGAACTTTCCTTATAGCACAGTAAATAAACAAATCCATAAAATAAAAGTAGAAAAAAAAAGGAAGTAAACCTGCTTGGCTGCTTTGACCAATTCCGCACTAAGAAGGTTGTGCTGCTCCGTGACTTGGTTGTGCCTTTGACGGCGTTACTGTTGGCCGGAGGAGGGTCTGAATAATTAGACGATAACTAAATCGGAGGCACGTCCCTTTAAGTGTTCCAAAGGTGTTGAATGCAACAACTGCTATGTGTTCGTTTGCTCTTGCAATTTGGATGTTATATCTATCTCGTGGCTGAGACAAACGATGGCGTTTTGAAGTTCGGAGTTCTCTAACGGGGATGAATGCGCCTCCGATCGGGGGATTGACGGAGACCGGGCTGATGTGCCGGGCCGGCGCGGCGGCGGATTGCGGGGCTGCGAGATAAAATAGGAAAAGAAGAATGCAAAGGGGGATGTAATTTAATAATATATCACCATATTTAAGAATTAGAAATCTTTTTACATAAATTTATTGGTTAGTAGGGAAGAAATATGGTATCGAAAACTATAATGTAGAAGTTCATTTAGCACTATTGAATGGACAAGCCCGCCACGGGCTGCTATAAAACGGGCAGGGCCTGCCCATATTTTCACGAAAATACCTAAGTTCGCGGCCCGCGATTGAAGTCCGCAGGCTAGTCAATTTTTAAAATATTCTAAAGGGCAAATAGGAAATAAAAGAATACAAATATATTTTCAAATTTAATTGATATAAATTTTAATTATAAATTTATAATACACTATAAAAATAATAAAAATAACAATGATAAAAATGGGCCAGCCGCTTCACTCCACAAAAATCCATCGGCTTAACGGGGCTTTCGAAAAAGAGCTGAGATTAAACGGTCCTGAGAAATGGAAGCCCAAATCAGCTCATTCATGCGAGTTGTCGGGCCAATCCGCCGGTTTTGACATCTCTAGTTCCAAATGATATATATATCAATATAGGAAAACTCTACAATACTTCAAGGCACCATGCTCCCCACCCCCAGCATTTACAACCATATATCTTTAATATAAAAAGTTTAAAACTGATCTAATGGTCCCTATTAAACCCACTAAGTGAAGAATGGTGCCGTGAAGGCACCGTAGAAATTCCCATCAATATAATGTATCTAAGTAATTTTAAGTGTATATTTATCGTAAGGTAATGTATTTAATATAATGGTATTATATATATATATATATATATATAATTTCTAAGTAGTATTGAATGAAGTGTTAAGTTACAAGGTGTACCTTGATATATACAATTGAAAGAAGATAAGAGTAAACATGTTAAATCGGTTCAAACTGATTAGTTTTTAACAACAAATTAAAATAATCGCCACTTTGATATTGGCCAATTTCTGCTTCAGTTTTATACGATCGGTCTTTCTCTCTCTCTTTTTTATGTTTTTCGATTTTTAAAATGAATAGAAAAGAGATAAAAAAATAAATGATAAACTTAAACAAAATTTGAATAATTAGTTTTTTTTAAGTAAAGAGTTTATTTTTTTTTAAAAAGAACTTAATTTTAATTTTAATATTAGAAATTAAAAATTTTAACTTTAAATATTAGAATTAACTTGTTACGTATACTTATAGAGAAATCAAAATCCACGTAGTTCGATTTTTTTTAAAGATAAAAGATATTTAAAAAAAGGATTTGATTTTAATTATAATATTAAAAACTTTAACTTTTAATATTGGAATTAACTTGCGTAAGTATACTTATTGAGAAATCAAAGTGCACGTAATTCTTATACTTACAATACCTATGTGGATAGTGGAGGAGACTCGTCTTTATTCATTTGTTGCTATCGTTGTTGTTGCTACCCAAAGTGATATCGTAATGGTCGCTCTCTTCACTTTCATCCAATTGTAGTTCTTGTTCTCATTTCGCAGCTTTAACCTAATTATTTATTAACATTTGATTTTCAAGATTTTCAGGCAATAAGTTAGAAGGTCGATCATTTAACACAAATCCTTCCGTGATAAAGGACTGTTCAATAGAAATCGTTGAAACAGGAACAACGAGAACCTCCTTTGCAATCCTCGATAGTGTAGGAAAAATAGTAGTCACTTTCGACCAAAACTACACAAGATCGTTAGTACTATAACGCTTTTTTGGGATACTTTCCGATTCAAATGCCCCTAAATAAGTTTAAAATTCCATTGTTAGACTCATACTAGCCCTTTGTCATTTTCGCTTAGTATTCTCAATTAACCTCATAAATGAGGTTAGAACTTGTCGAGGGTCGTTGAACAATGATCTTACATTAGAAGTAGTCGTGGGGGAAGGAGAAGGGGAAGGTAAAAGTGACAATAACATCACTAGAACATTGATTGTATTTATGAAAGAGCAAATAAAGATTGTTGTGCTTGGTGAGCACAATTTATGGGGTTGGGAATCTCAATATTTGAATTTTGTCAAAAAAGGTTCCAATGCTTCACAATAAACTGTAAGAAAATTTTGTAAACCTTCGATTCGATAATCTGGGTATAAAATTTTTACAATCAAAAAAATATCGGGAATATATAGAAAATACTTGACCAATTTTCTAAACATACTAGCAATGCAATCACCCAATTCAGGGGAATCGAATAATAAATTACTAATAAGTACAGTTTAAATACGTTGATCAAGAAGAAGTATAGAAGTATAATAATAAACACAAGAAAAAAAATCACGGTTGCGCCTTTAATTCTTTTAAAAGGGACATCACATTATAACAATCATCTCACGCATGGGGAAATAAAACGAAATCGACATCTTGATTAGCAAAAAAAGTACACAATACTTCTCTATATTCAAAAGAATCATTAAACAATTTATAAGTTGATTTCCAATGTTTTGACACATCAATTGAATTTATTTTTGGATTCAAACCATTGATTCATAAATATTTTTGCCATTTTTTTGAAACTAAATCATATTTTTCAATATGATAATCGGAGCAATTTAATTTTTGAAAACAGTTAAACCATATTGAACACATAAATGCAAAATATGAAAGAATGCATCTAACATGAAAAAATTTACTACCAATAGAAAGATGACAAAATCTTTTTAGCAAATCTAAACTAGCCGTATTAGCGGCGATATTATTAAATGAAATTGATTTTTTTGACTAACTAAATAATACTCTGATAAAATAGTGGATATTTTGCGCAAAATATTGATCGTGGTATGCAAACTATTAAACTCTCTATATGCAATCAAACATTTTTGCAAAGTCCAATAATTATCGATCCGAAGGCATGTAATTCCTATATAATGATTATTATGATGGGAGTCCGTCCAAATATCCGAACATATCGAGACACTGTGTGGCAAATTATCATATGGAAATCAAATTCAACTTATATTCACCAACCATTTTTTCAAGATCACGAGTAACCTTATTTCATGAAATTCTATTGTTAGATGGATTAAATGCACCTCTAGTATAATCTTCATAATGATTACTATGATCATGATTAAAAGGAAGAACCATAACGACAACAAATCTTGCAAGAAACTTTTTATGATCACTTTCGCTATATTGGAATAAATAGAACCCGTACCTTGACCATCTGCCCTGGCGGTAGATGGTGATAAGAAGTTTATTTGTATTTGAAAGCTATCAACTCCGTATTTAGCGGGATGCTTCTTCTCCATGTGTGATATCAGCGTCCCGTAGCTGGTATTATTTTTGGTACTGAATGCGTAATGCTTTTTGCAATAACTGCATTGTGACCGGGGTTCATCCTCGATTGTAATTTTTGAGAAATGAAATTGGAAGATGGGGGATTGATATTCACTCACCGCCTTCACCTTCGGCTTCGATTTCCTTGGAGATGGTGGCAGCATAACGATTAGCACCCCCTTCTTCCTCATCTTCATCAAGATTGACGTGGGCTGGCGGTTAAGATTCGTTGGAGGTGGGTAAATTCTCACCAAAATTTATTTGATTATATAAGTTATCAATTTCTATCGTAATCATCTCATTTATAATATAATCTCCGACAACGGCTGAAGGTTCTCATCGAGAACCTCAACTTACAACTCGAGCTCTCCCTCGACGAGATTCATGAATAGTATTAGTATTAATACCACGAGAAGAGCTTGTTATAATAATATTATAAAATAAAGATTATTTAAACGAGAAGAAGAATTAAGAAGATTGTTGATAGTGTTTTTTCACAAATTAACAACTTCAAACTTGAAAATGTAAGAGAAGATAAAGAAGATTAAAGATGAATTGGCGTTGAGAGAGAAATATTTATAGGTATAGAAATGAATTAATCTTTTTTTGGAAAAACTAGCTGTTGAGTTTTTGGTTAACCGGCGGTTTGAATTCCAACGGCTAGATTTTATGACCGTTGATCATCAATATCTCTATCATCCAAACCATTGATTTCAAACGGCCACAAATTGTCCGGTTTAACCATCATTTTCCCGGTTAACTTCCAGTTTCAGTTCGTGAAAATTTGGAACCAAAATCGAACCTCCAGAAATTGGTTTACGATTTCGATTTTAACCGTAATCGATGATCAATAGTTGACCGAACCATTGACTAAAACCAGAACCGGCTATTTCCCGATTGACTGAAGCTGGTATTAACACCTCTAGATAGAAGTATGAACAAAAGAAAGAAGAATAAACTAATAAATTAAATTAGAAGCAAAATTAAAAATTTAAACTGTGTATATAAAAAGTTATATTTTTTATAAATAATATATGACATTACTAAAGAAAATTGAACGAATAAAATATTAATAATTGTTATAAATAATATATGACATTACTAAAGAAAATTGAACAAAGAGATTGTGATATATAAACTCATGCATTCAATATATTTTTCTCCATATACAGAGCACTAACCCATTAGTCTTTTTATGAGTAAAAATGAGAGAGCTATCTGATTAGTTATTCTATAAAGACAGTATAAACAATTAACGAGTGCCTTTGAACACTATTTGCATGTGTTACAGTTTAATTTTGAGATTGGTGTTATAGTACTCACTTTGTTATTTATAACACTCTCCTTAAATGTAGTACATGTAAATAAGATGGGTAAGTGTTTCTTGTTAAAAATCTCAACCTAGAAAACTTCAAAACAGCTGTAATAGATCTTGTAGTAGTCATATATTGCCGCATCATAATGTTAAGAAAATCTCATGAGACAGAATCTAAGCAATATGAAAGCGTAAAGCTGCCCCTCCTCTTATTGATCATTATATGGAAGTACTCATGTGATGAGTCATTATAATCTTTAAAAAAAAAACCTTGTGGTAATAACTTGATCGATGGAAGAAGGAAAAAGAGTACTATAACACCCTAAATTTTAATTAAATCAAAATAGGGACTAAGTGCAGTTTTAGAAATATAAAATTATGTTCAGAATATCAAATATCATGACTAAAGTTGTAGTAATATAGTTTGAACGAGGTGACCCTTTATCATTCAGAGGTTTCACTTACTAGACCATTATTAGGAAAATAATTAAGGAGTATTATCCAAGGTAATAATAAAAAAAGCTTGTGAAATACTTAGTACCCCATGTAGACGACTTCAATAATTTTTGCATGCACCCGTAAGTCTTGTGTCAAAGACATGATTGTAATTAGATTACAGAATAATGATTTTAAAAGAAAATGACAAGCGACAATTTCTTCAAACAGTTTTTGTAAAATAAATTCCCCAATACCAAGACAATAAGAAAACAAATCACATCAGACCATTTTGAGGATAGCATGTTGTGGAGGTTGAAGAGATCAACCACATACTTGTGTTGAGAAAGTAGGCAAGTGGTGCGACGGACCTCGATGCCAAGGAAGTAAGATAAGAGGCCAAAGTTATTGATAGAGAATTGGTGCGCAAATGTGTCAACAACCTGAGAGATAAAGTTAGGGGTGTTTCCTTTAACAATTAAGTCATCCACATAAACAAGAAAGTAATCCATGAGACCGTCTCGATGATAAACAAATAAGGAGGTATTCAATTTGGCATTGACAAACCTAATATGGAGTAAGCAATGATGAAGTTCATAATACCAGGCTCGGGGGCCTTGTTTAAGACCATAAATGGCCTTGTTCAAACAACTAAGTAAGATAATTCTTGTCAACAAAGCCCGGGGGTTGAACCATAAACACTTGTTCATCGAGATGTCCATATAGGAATGCATTCTTAACGTCAAGTTGGTGGAGTTTTCACCGTCGAGAAACCACTAAACTAAAAAAAACAACTCGTATGGTGGTAGGTTTGACAACCAGACTGAAGGTATCAAAGTAGTATACTCCTGGACACTGATGGAAACACTACAAAAAAACAGCAGTTTTCCAACGAAAAAATCGAGTCTTTACTCGTTATTTTTCGAGGGAAAAACCGAGGGACTATAAAATCCCTCGATTTTTTCCGAGGGAACAACATTCCCTCGAAATTTTATTATTTTAATTTTTTTTTAAATTTAAAAAATTTCGAGGGAATCCCTATTCCCTCGGTATGAAACCGAGGGAAATAGCAATCCCTCGGTTTCAAACCGAGGGATTAGGGATTCCCTCGAGAATTTTAAAAAATAAAAATTTTTGGAAAAAATAGAAAAAAAATAGAAAAATCGCAAAAACGAAACCGATCCTATCATCTTAGGCACGTGAGGTGTTTTTGACCCGATTTCAATCGAAAAATACCAACGAGCACGTGCGTATCCACACGTGTCGTGGGATTCGACCAACAACAAGATACGATCGATCGATGAACTCCTTCAGTTAGAAACGCGAAGCGACGAAGCGTCGTAATTTTGCCGAGGGGTGCGTCTCGGCGCCGTGGAACCACGGGGGTCGGGCGTCGATCGTTTAGGACGCGTTTTCTATTTTTTTTCGATTTTAAATGAAAAATAAAAAAAAACTCGAAAAAAATAGAAAAATTAGTAAAAAAAAATAGAAACGAATCCCATCATTTCCTGAACCGGGTGGGGAAGGGTGCGCCTCGGCGTCGTGGAACCTCGGGGGTCGGACGTCGATCGTTTACCACGTGTTTTCTATTTGTTTTCGATTTTAGATGAAAAATGGAAAACACTCGAAAAATAGTAAAAAATATAAAAAATAGAAAAAAAACCCAAAAAATTACGACCGGGGCGGGGAGGGGTGCGCCTCTGCGTCCCGAAAACAAATCCTATTTTTTATTATTTTTTTCTATTTTTTTATTTTTTTAAATTTTCGAGGGATATTTAAATCCCTCGGTTTTGTACCGAGGGAAATAGCATTCCCTCGGTATGAAACCGAGGGATTTAAATATCCCTCGAAAATTTTAAAAAATAAAAAAAATAGAAAAATCGTAAAAATGAAACCAATCATAACATCTTAGGCACGTGGGGTGGTTTTGACCCGATTTCGATCGAAAAATACCAACGAGCACGTGCGTATCCACACGTGTCGTGAGATTCGACCAACAACAAGATACGATCGATCGATGAACTCCTTCGGTTTAAAACGCAAAGCGACGAAGCGTCGTGATTTTGCCAAGGGGGCGAGGGGTGCGTCTCGGCGTCGTGGAACCACGGGGGTCGGGCGTCGATCGTTTAGGACACGTTTTCTATTTTTTTCGATTTTAAATGAAAAATGAAAACAAAACTCGAAAAAATAGAAACGAATCCCATCATTTCACGACCGGGGCGGGGAGGGGTGCGCCTCGGCGTCGTGGAACCACGGGGGTCGGGCGTCGATCGTTTAGCACGCGTTTTCTATTTGTTTTCGATTTTAGATGAAAAATGAAAAACACTCGAAAAAATAAAAAAAATAAGTAAAAAATAGAAAAAAATACCCAAAAAATTACGAGCGGGGCGGGGAGGGGTACGCCTCGGCATCCCTAAAATAAATATTATTTTTTTTCTCTTTTTTTATTTTTTTAAATTTTCGAGGGATATTTAAATCCCTCGATTTTGTACCGAGGGAAATAGCATTCCCTCGGTATGAAACCGAGGGATTTAAATATCCCTCAGGAATTTTAAATAATAAAAAAAAGTAAAAACCGAGGGGTATTAATTCCCTCGATTTACCGAGGGTCTGAATTCCCTCGGAATTCTTGACCTAATTAAACAGCGGGCAAGCCGCCCGCTAATACTTTGCGCAGACAGAAAACAGAAAGAAAGAAGAAGAGAAAAGAAGTGAAAGAGAAAAAAAAAAGAAAAGGAGAAAGAGGGAGAATCGAGGCTCCGCCGTCACCGCTCTCTTGCCGTCCGTCGTCGCCGTCGCCAGCCACCCTCCGTCGCCGACTTCCACAGCTGACCTACAGCAGCCGTCAGCCCGCCGCTCGAAGGTCCACAGCCGCCGCCGCTCGAAGTTGTTGAAGCTCTACAGCCGCCGCCGCTCGCCGCCAACACCGCCGCCAAGGTAACCCGCATCCCTTTTTTGTTGTTGTAATTTATATTTTAGGGGTTAATTTATAATTAGGGTTAGTTTTATGGTTAATTTTATTATTAATTTTAAGGTTTAATTTATAATTAGGGTTAATTTTAGGATTAGGGATGAATTTAGGTTTAATTTATAATTAGGGTTAGTATTAGGATTAGGTCTTAATTTATAATTAGGGTTGAATTTAGGGTTTAATTTATAATTAGGGGCAGTTTTAGTATTAGAGATTTAGGGTTTAATTTATAATTAAGGTTGATTTTAGGGTTTAATTTATAATTAGAGGTTAAATTTAGGGTTTAATTTATAATTAAGGGTTGAATTTAGGAATAATTATATAATTAAGGTTCAATTTAGGAATAATCACTTAATTAGGGTCCAATTTAGTAATAATTATATAATTAGGGCTCAATTTAGGAATAACCAATTAATTAGAGTCAATTTAGGAATAATCAAGAATTAAGGTCCAATTTAGAAATAATCAATTAATTAGGGTTCAATTTAGGGATAATCAATTAATTAGGGTTCAATTTAGGAATAATCAATTAATTAGGGTCCAATTTAATAATAATTACATAATTATGGTCTAATTTAGTAATAATTACATAATTAGGGTTCAATTTAGTAATAATTACATAATTAGGGTTCAATTTAGGAATAATCAATTAATTGAGGGCCAGTTTAACAATAATCAATTAATTAGGGACCAATTTAGTAATAATTACATAATTAGGGTTCAATTTAGGAATAATTAATTATTTAGGGTCAAATTTAGTAATAAATAAGCTTGTGTAGATTATGGAGTATACTTGTCAAATTTAGGGGCAAATTTTATTGTGATATATGCATGTTTGCACCCATTATATATTGTATATATATTGTTCATGCATGAGAGGCCGTGGTGATCAGATGGGGTTTAATTTTGTTTATATATATTATTGTCATTGGTGTTGTTGGTTGTATACCGTCGGATGTTGACGTGGGTTACGGCGCCGGCCAGGAGGTGTTATCCCTCCAATAGCGGGTTTTTAATTTTTTTTTTACTAAAAACGTGATATGGTGTCACGTGATTTTATTTAAGTTTTCAAAATATTTTTCAAAAATGTGACGTGGTAACTGCTTATTTGGAACCTTGGCGAAGTGACGCGATGCATATAGATCACTTGTTTGAGAATTAATATCATATAGAAAAATTTGAAACTAAGTTTCGAATTATTCCAATATTCCTTAGACCCGTTTGAGATTTAGTATCAAATATAGAGTTTGATACTAAATTTTGAATTGTCCCATTTTTGGACAGTTTGAGAATGTGACTTGTAGTATGGTTATCTTATGTGTATGTTTTTTTTTTTAGTTTTGAAATTTCGGTTTTTGTATCTCTCTAATTGTTCTCGGGTGCACTAAAATATATGTGCACTACGAGAACTGAGGGGAGATGCTGCCGAAATTTTGAATCTAAGAAAATGCATATTTTAAGATAATACATACTACTAAATGTCACGTTCTTGAATGGGATAGAAGACTTACCAATTATAACTCGAATTACTCATTCTTCTCGTAATGCTGCCGAAATCTTGTCACCTTCTTTAATTCTAGAACACGCTTAACACTAAATAACCTGACAACCGTATAATGTTAGGATGAGTTCCGATCGTAGTTGGATGTACGAGTGAATCAACGATGGATTTTTAAGTAAAGAACTCGTGGAAGGACTTGAGAGTTTTATTAAATTTGCGGAAGCACATTCCGCTTATAAGGACGGACAAAGACTGAAATGTCCTTATAATCGTAGTAGATGTAGGAATAGAATCTACCTGGACGTCGATGAGATTAAGTACCACATGGTGAAACACGGGTTCGTGTCTAAGTACCACCTAGATTTATTTTCCGATGATCGGGGAAATCTACGGGGGGCAGCTTAACGAGTATAAGCAGTATGTTACCTCCCATGGTGGTAATAGGCCGGACTACATTCTCGAGGAGGTCTATAGGTAAACGATTCTTTTATATGTTTTCTTATTAAATTAGAATTTCTTATTTATAACATATCATTTATACCATATTATATATCATGCATCTCAACTAGGGCTTGGAAGGTCGAGTGGGATAAGCCCGAGAACAAGGCCAAATTCGAGCAGTGCAGCTGGAATAGGAGGAGCGAGCCTGCTGGGCCGGGTACTGGGATATCGAAGCACACGGGGGGGCTAGATCTACTAGCGATAATGCTTTGGATATCGTAAGTAATTTTAGATTATAATAATATAATATCTATTTGTTTAATTTTAATGTTAATTATTTGAAAATTCTATTTGGATACAGGAGCGGGAGACAGGTGAGCCGGCTAAGTGCTACGATCTTTTTTCACGTACGCACCAAAAGAAAGACGGTGCGTTTATCGATACAAGATCTAGTCTTATTAGTGTGAGTCACTTTATTATTTTTAACTTATTCTTTGATTTTAACGTATAATTTTAATAACGAGTTGTATTTTAGGAGGAGTACGAGTGACAGCTGAACCAGGAACAAGAACGTGCGTCTTCCCAGGAGGGGAGTAGCGAGGTTGACCAGGACCGGGTTTTCCTTGGCGTCGTCGGGTCGAGCAAGGGACGGCATTACGGCACCGGCGCGTATGGGAAGGTGGTGGCTGCTACAAAGGATTTATTCAAGGGCCGCTCTTCTTCCACCTCATCCCAGGCTGATAGGACCCACGTCAGAGAGCTCGAGGCGTAGGTCCAGGCTCAGAGGGTGGAGCTCGAGGCGATGCAGCAGCAATACGCCGAGGAAAAGCGACAACGTGCGGAGGAGCGCCGGCAGCAGGAGGAATTTCAGGCGCGGATGGATGCCCAGATGGCTGAAATGTATGCTCGTTTCCAGCAGTACCCCCCTCTCCATCAGCAGTACCCCCCTCCCCATCCATTAAACAGTTTGATTTTTATATAAACTTTGTTACTGTGTCGAACACATGCAATAATTCTTAAATTTTCAAATATCTTTATAATAATTGGTTTATTTATTTGTCTTTTCATTAATGATTTTTTTAAATTTTTAGGAATTTAATAATTGAAAAAGAAATAAATTAAAATTATTAAAAAAAAAATAAAACCGAGGGGACAATCCCTCGGTAATCCCTCGGAAAAGTAAAAAAAAAATATTTAAAAAATAATAAAAATCGAGGAAAAATTCCCTCGGAAAAAATAAAAATCGAGGGAACGGTCTACCCTCGGAATACCGAGGGAAAATACAGCCCCCGATTTTTCGAGGGAACTTATTCCCTCGGTATTCCGAGGGAATTCTCCCGTCGGTTTTCCGAGGGAAACATCCCCTCGGTATTCCCTCGATTTTTTCGAGGGTTGCTCGAAGATTTTTCCGAGGGAATGTTTCCCTCGAAAATTCCCTCGGTTTAAAATTTTCGAGGGAATATTTCTCTCGGAAAATTTTACCGAGGAGGATATTTCCGAGGGAATTTTTTCCTCGAGTTTGCCCAAAACCCAGGGATTTTGCCTCAAAACCAAGGGAAAATTCACTCGGAAATCTGCTTTTTTTTGTAGTGAAAACTCTAGCCATTAAATGTGCCTTGAACTTGTTAGGAGATCCATCGAGGTTTTTGTTTGACATGAAAGACTCACTTAGAACCAACAACATTCTGATCCGCCGAGGGGGGAACTAGATACCATGTACCATTCTGGAGAAAAGCATTAAATTTGTTTAAGTCGAGGACCATGGGAGGTGCTGAAATGAGGGGTATCGACGAGTTGAATGACCCGTATCATTACACAATTGACACTTGAATGTCAAGGAAGGGCGAGATAGGTATGGCTGTCTACGACCTCCATAACGACAAATATTTGACGAGGTCAATTAGCCGCATGGCTGCTGATGCTGGTATTGTCGAGCAGCTAGAAATGCGGAAACCAGATGAGGAGAGATGACTACGGAAGTCATGGAAAGATGAGCCTCAAGATTGAGGAGTTACTCATGCAATTCATCGAACTAAATAGGGTTCTCATGCACCTGAATCCCGTTGGCAATTTCTTTGTACCCTTCGTCAAGACCATTTAAAATTTAATCACGAGGTCCTCCAAGTCGACGGTAGAACTTATAAGTGCAAGTTCGTCAACAATATGCATGATTTCTTGCATGAACTTGATGACGGATTTGGTTGAGAGCAAGGATGCGTCCATGAGTAGGCTTTGCATAGGTGTTAGCTAATATCTCCCAGGTGTCACGAGATGTGGTAGACGTAACAATGAAGGAGATACGTGACAGAGAATGATGGCATTATATAATAACTAGTCTTGCCGAATCCAATAGGTGTACTTTGGATTCGGCTTAGAGGGACTGTTGGCGGATTTGATGAGGCGCGGTAGACATGGCGTTGTGCCATCAATATACCCATCAAGCCGCATCCGGTGAGAAGAGTTTGGAATTGAAGACGCCAAGCGGCATAATTGGTGGAGTTAAGTTTGAGAGGGGATTGACCAAATAAGTTAATGGCGATGAAAGGATAGCTTTCATCGGATGTAGTGTGGCGATGGCTACCATGACGAAGGGTGTGTGGCTATGGCTTCCATGAGGAGGGGCTGGGGAAAAAAACAAAGAGAAAAAGTGGATTTCTAGAGTTTAGAAGAGGAGGATCTTTTTGGAGGCTCTGATACGATGAAGTGTATGAAGGAATGATTGATTTCTATTAGCACGATGGCGTGGTATTTATAAAATTGTTAACAAGGAAAAAAGGAAAAGATACACAAAGACATAAAGAATAAAATAAAATCAAAATGATATACAAGACCAATCAAATCACAACAATAATATTCAAGATCCTAATATTACAAACCAAACCACCAAAAATCATCATCATCAGCTCAACACCGCAAACCCGCCGCACTTCATCATCTGCCAGAATTGCGGCTGATTCTGCCATCTCCATTCTGATCAAACATGGGGAACACCTTTCACAGCTCCGGTGTAGTCATTTCTTCATAAAAGGAAAAAGATGAAACCCTTATTGATGTTGATTTGAATTTGGTTTTTGTTAGATCGAGATCTAGACATGAGGCAACTTTTTTTTTTTTTTTGAATTTTAATTCACCCAATAAAAGGTCTTGTTTTATGAACCTTGTTCACACTGCCAATTGAAGGGTCCTCGGCATCGCCCATGATCCACAGGAGTCAGGTCTGTTCTTGTCTCGGAGAAACGTTCACATAGATCGACAACACGCTTTTCCATTCTTCCACGGCGAACTTCTTCAACACGAGGCAATGGTGGTCCCTACTCTTCTCGAAGAAAATCCCCTGACACATAGTAATTTGAGAGAAAGAGATAGAAAGTGTGAGATGATTTTGTTTTCCTCAATTGTGGATCGTAAACAATATTCACTAATATAAAGGATACAAGCTACAACAAGAGTTCCTATAATTTAGGAAATGAATCAATCTAATATTTACAATGAATAAAATCAAATCAGAAAAATATATACGATCCTTAATTATCTCTAACACCCCCCATCAAGCGAAGCGGGTGCGGGCAGACGCAAAGCTTGGAACGAAACAACTCAAAAAGAGACCGCGGAAGACTCTTTGTGAAGATATCTACAATCTGAAGATGAGACGGAACAAAATGAGTGAGTAAACGCTTAGCAGTCACAAGCTTACGGACAAAATGATAATCAATGTCGATGTGCTTAGCGAGTTTATGAGCCACAGGATTTTGACTAAGAAACAAAGCGCTTTTGTTGTCACAAAGCAAAGTCGGTGGAGTAGAAGGCAAAGCATGCAACTCATGAAGTAGAAGGGTAACCCAAATAATCTCAGAGGCAGCATTAGCCATAGCACGGTATTCCGATTCACAGCTGGAGCGAGAAACGGTGGGTTGTTTCTTTGCACTCCAAGAGACAAGATTTTGACCAAGAAAGACGGAATACCCATAAGTCGATCGTCGAGTATCTAAACAGCGAGCCCAGCCAGCATCAGAATAAGCGACAAGAGTAGAGGTACCGCGAGAGAAAGCAAGACCATACTCAAGAGTACCTTTAACATAGCGCAGAATGCGCTTGACAGCTTGAAAATGAGCCGTAGTAAGGGATGCCTGAAATTGACTGACCGTGTTAACAGTAAAAGACAGATCGGGACGAGTGATAGTCAAGTACTGAAGAGCACCAACAAGAGAGCGATACAGCGTCGGATCCGAAAAAGGTGTGCCATCAACTCGAAACGATTCATCCACAGCAAGAGGAGTGGAGACGGGATTGGATTCAAGTAAATCAGCGCGGAGAAGAACATCACGAGGATATTTGGACTGGCCCAAAAATAAACCAGAGGAGGTGTAAGACACCTCAAGACCAAGAAAATAGTTGAGACGACCGAGGTCTTTGATGGCGAACTTCTTACGAATACGAGCAACAAGCCGAGTAACAAAAGTAGTGTCACTGCCAGTGATGATGATATAATCCACATAAACCAAGAGGTACAGAAGAAGAGAGCCACGACAATAGATAAAGAGAGAAGTATCAGACTTACTCTCAACGAAACCCAATCCGATCAAGAAATCACAAAAGCGCTGAAACCAAGCTCGAGGAGCCTACTTGAGACCATAGATTGCTTTGTTAAGGCAGCACACATAATCCGGACGGAGAGGATCAGAATAGCCCGGAGGTTGAGACATATAGACCGGTTTGGAGAGAACTCCATGCAGGAATGCATTGTTGACGTCAAGCTGATGAAGAGACCAACCATTCATTCTTGCTAAAGCAAGAACAATGCGGACAGTAGAAGCCTTGACAACAGGACTGAAGGTGTGATCATAGTCAAACCCAGGAAGCTGAGAAAACCCTTGGGCTACCAGACGAGCCTTATATCTATCAACGGATCCATCAGCCAAGAACTTGCTACGGAAGACCCATTTAGAACCAACAATATTCTCACCAGAAGGCCGAGGCACCAAGTCCCAAGTGCAATTGGCACGAAGTGCATGAAGCTCATCATCCATCGCACGAACCCACTTAGGTGATTTAGCAGCAGATTTGAAACCCTTGGGCTCCTTAGTGGAGTGCAAAGTGGTAAGAAAAGCACTGTGAGCAAGATGAGCAGTGGATGGCGGGTACTTAGGTTTAAAAATCCCATCCTAAGACCGCGTACGCATGTAGTGAGTAGGTCGAGTTACAGGTGGAGGAGGTGCTGGCGAGGGAGCACTGGAAGACGATGCAGGAGTAGTGGGAGGCGGCAAAGGGGCCTCGGTCACTGGCTGAGGAGCCAAAGGAGCAGGAGGTGTAGACAGCGGAACTGTATCCGAACAAATAAAACATGGAGAAGTATCTTCTGGAGGCAAAGCAGGAACAGACGGTTGTGAAATGACGTCAGTCGGATGAGGATCTACGAAAGAGTCAAAATCAAGCATCTGATTCGAAGAAGAAGCAGGTGAAGCAGTGTACGGAAGACAGGCTTCATCAAACTGCGCATGACGACTTATGTAAAGCCGAAAAGTGACGAGGTCGAGACAGCGAAAACCTTTATGCTTGGTGCTGTAACCCAAAAACTCACAAGGGACCGAACGAGGAGAGAGCTTATGTGTTGCATAGTAACGAAGACAAGGATATACTCGGCATCCAAAAACATGAAAGTTCTCATAAACAAGTTGTGTGGAGAATAAAAGCTCATATGGGGATTTTTGTTGTAGTAAAACTGAGGGAAGACGATTGATAATGTACACAGTGGTAGTAAAAGCCTCAACCCAAAATTCCAGAGGAACAGAGGCATAAAATAGCATCGAGAGTCCCGTTTCAGTAATATGTCGATGTTTCCGTTCAGCTCGACCATTTTGAGCAGAGGTATACGGACAAGACATAGAATGAAGTATCCCACTTTTCTGAAATAAATTTTGCATTTTAGAACTGGTGAATTCTGTACCCCCATCAGACTGAAATTGTTTATTAGTGTGCCCAAACTGATTTTCTACTAAAGTCTTAAATTGAATAAAGACATCAAAAAAATCTGATTTTAACCTGAGAGGATAAATCCAAGATAATCTGGAGTAATCATCGACAAAAATGACATAATAACGAAAGCCATCACAAGATTTAACAGGAGAGGGACCCCACAAGTCACAATGTATAAGACCCAAAACACAAATAGCACGTTTTGCAGTAGAAACAAAAGCCAAGCGTTTGCTCTTAGCTAACTGACAAGAAAAACAAACTGTAGCGTTCGGTAAAAAATACGTAACCGATAACAATCCCAATTTATTCAAAAGAGAAATAACATCATAATGGACATGTCCTAAACGACGATGCCATAAATCAAAAGAACCTCTTATTTTGAGAGATCGTAATGCAGCAACGAGTCCCGCATGTCCTCTTTCCAGAATATATAAGCCATTTTCCCGTCTACCCCGAGCCAAAGGTAACCCTGTCACCCGATTCTGAATTTTAAAGAGCTTATCAGTGAACACAACGTTAACGGGAAAATCAGCAGTCAATTTACTAATAGATAGTAAATTTTTCGTAATGTGCGGCACAATCAAGATATCCAACAGTGACAAATCAGAAGAAAGAGCCTGAGTGCCCGTATGAGTTATAGACAGAGAATTACCATTTCCAACGACAACCTTGTCGGTGCCAGAGTAAGAGGAGATGTAGTCCAATCCAACTGCAGAATTCGTCATATGCGCGGAAGCCCCGGTGTCGACATACCAATCTGATGGGGATGAATTGAGAGAGCATCCTTGACGAAAAGATTCTGCAAGATTGGCTTGAGGAGGAGGCTGCTGATATCGTACCGGGCAATACGTCGCATAATGGCCATCCGTGCGACAAATTTGGCAGCGAGGGGGGAACCGACCGCGACCACGCCCCCTGATTTCTGATAACCACGACTTCCAGAATTGGGAGGCCCATGCGACGAACCAGGCTGGGAAGAATTCTGACCGTGCGAGCCACTGGATGAGCGACTGCCATGCTGACGCGAGGAGCGCTGAGAAGCAGCGAAGGCCTGGACAGAAGACGATCAAGAAACCCCGTCCAAAGATCGCGCAAATAAATCATGCGCCTCAGCTTTCGATAGCAAATCTGGAAAAGAGGGAAGGGGAACCAGATTAATCTGAGATGTAGCAAACGAAATGAAATCAGGACCAAGCCCAGGGAGAAACCAGTGGGACTTGTCAGTTTCGGCCAAGACAAAGCCCATGGACGCCAACTGATCGACCAAGGTTTTGAAGTGCGCTCCAAACTCAGAAACGGAGCAGTCCCCTTTTTTATCAACTGCAACTCGTCTTTGATACGAAGCTCTCGAGCTTTCGACGAACGGTTGAATGCGGTGGCCAACGTAGTCCAAATATCGGCGGAAGTGAGGCAGCCAACTGCAACCGACATGGTTTCGGCAGTGAGAGTAGACATGAGAAATACACGTACGATCTGATCCCGAGACACCCAGACCTCGTACGCGGGATTCGATTTCGAAACACCAGAATCAACAATTGTGGGCGACGGAGGGGGAGAAGAGCCATCAACATATGGCAAAAAAATTTGAGTCGCAAGCAAGGAATATACTTGCGCATGCCAGACCAAGTAATTTGTCAAAGAAAGTTTCACAGGCACCATGTGTGTCATGGCCTGGAGAGAAAGGGTGGCGTCGAAGACTGAAGTTACCGAGGACGGAGAATCACTAGCCATGGTGAGGATCAACGACGCGGGGTGATCCAAAAGGCAAGGAAAGGAGAATTAGAGTTTTCTGCACAAATTAAACTGATACCATGTGAGATGATTTTGTTTTCCTCAATTGAAGATCGTAAACAATATTCACTAATATAAATGATACAAGCTACAACAAGAGTTCCTATAATTTAGGAAGTGAATCAATCTAATATTTACAATGAATAAAATCAAATCAGAAAAATATATACGAGCCTTAATTATCTCTAACAGAAAGTGAAAGCAACGGCCAGCATGTTTATGGTGATAAAGTATGAAGGTAATATTGTCTCTCTCCTCCAACGATATGTTAGTGAGAAAAAAAAAACAAAAAAGGAGATGTGATTCAGTAGAGATAAAAGCTTATTACTGTGTATTTATTGGTCATTCCTCCTTTAAATTTATTAGATATTAACATTTTCTATTAAGAAAATAATATCTCTAGCAAAACAACATGAAAGGGAAAAACAAAAATCAAAATAAAAAACTAAATAGACAAATTTCCCAATCTCATCTCAATATCTCCTATAGTAAAAAAAAAAGAGAAGAATAGCACAAAATTTAGTTGGGATTTTCCATAAATGAATCCCAGTACCAGTTGACCTGTTTCCCAATAAACAAAACACCATAACTATTAGCCCTCAGTGATTCATATTTTTGATTGGTAACATTTATTTTCTCTACTCCAAAAATTCATAATTCCTGCCTCCCGTTATCTATGCTTAGTTTCACAAACGTTCCCTTGATGCTCCATAGGTTGAACGACATCGCTCAGAACAAAATCCATATCCGTTATGCAACAGCCACCCGAACAATTATTCGTTTGCTCATTCACCGTCGATTGTGGGGTCGCAAGCTCTAGCTTGTACGGTCCAGATGGCGAGCTCACAGCTTCATTGCTCGTTTCTTGCCGGGCCTTACTATTCGGAAGGGATCGATTTTTTCCAATCACGAACTCGAGAGGCTCACCTATACTAAACTCTGGAGGCAGCAAAAGTGGATTTCCGGATACCAACGCATGGTGATACCCGAGATTATTATTCGTCGGGCTTTTCGTCTCGTTGTGTGTAAAATAATTCGTCTGCAGTTGTTTCGTTTCAGGAACAACGGAAGACAAATCTAACTTCAGATTCGGGCTCTTTGAAACGCTGTCGACGAAATCACTTTGAAAATTATTAGGTTGGGATTGACCGGTGAAAAGATCTTGATGAAAATTAACAGCTGGGCGTCCCGGATCGTTGTAATTATACATATCGTTTGTTTCCCCTCGTTGAATACTGAATGTGGGCCCGGGCACATCTTCCATAAAATTGTGGTGGAGTTCCACATTCGAGCCCGTTCGTTTGTTAAGAGTAAAACTTCCCGGCCCAAATGCAGGTTCGGCGAGTTTCCCATGAACTTGAAACGCCTGCATAGCCTCGTCGGTCGGATGGACAGGTGGTGAGCGTTGATTGGCTCCGACCGTCGGAGTCCTCGGTGTTGTGGCTATACCACATCCCATGTTGGAAAACGAGCTAGCCTTCATCATTGTGGCGTCATGCGACGTGAAAGCCGGTTGGTTGGTATAGTAAGGTAAAACGGGCCGCAGAACCGCCTGTTTCGATGCCGTCTGAGGCCGGGGACCAAAGCCGCTACTAATGATCGGACTCCCGTTGTCGGGAAACGGGAGTCTTTGGTACATCCTAGCCTGTGGGGCCACGTCATTCGCCGCCGTGATGGGGACGAACTTCTTGGGTTGAAAGACCACTCCGCGGAAAGGCATGTTGTTGTTGCCGATTCGTACGGATATTAGGTATCCGGCGTCGAATGAGCCCTCGATCACGCCGTAGATCATGCTCCCGATCATGCCGTCCGGTTTTGAGTTTCTGTTGGCTTGTTGGGCATTGTTGTTGAGGCCATCGCGAGTAGGGTATATTGTTGCGGCACGTGGAGTGGTGTTGTTGATGAGAGTAGGGTTTTCGGGCGACCGTAGAGTGGTTTCTCCAGAAAGATTACCGTCCTTGCGGGGACGGCCCCGCCTACGCTTGGCTGGGAGGGAGATTGAAACGTCCGTCATCTTGAAACTGGAATTGGTGTGAACGACAACGTTTACACAACTTTATTTCTCTGCAAAAACTTAAAAAAAAAAAAAAAAAAAGTGATCGTCAGCTTTTGGTTGGAAATAAATAAATAAGACATATATCTATATAAGACATTTTTTTTAACAAAAGTTTTAATTCTATTTGCAAATACTATCATTTTCGATTTTTTAATACACTTCGTTTCTACTGCAATAAAACACTTCGATTAAAAGAGCAAAAATGCTTACAAACATCACACCAATTATTATGAAAATAAAGGTATGCATAATATGAGGTAGTACAAGGTAGAAAAAAAATTTAAAATGTTAAATGAAATCTGGTATACCTGTTAAGTTTCCCGAGTGGTAATATCTTTTGAATTAATTGAGTAGCTTACAACACTAAAAGCATCCGACACGATTTCCATTTCCAGGGACAGCAGCAGATGTTGAACACCGATTGCAACTGCAGCACTGCAACAAATCAGCACAGGTGGCGGGTTTTCATTAAAAGTAGTCGTTAGTCGTAGAGTTGTGCAGTAATCTTGACGATAATGTGATAAATGTACTCAAAAATTACAATAAAATAGAACTAAGCAGGTTATTCGATTGGATTATCGTTTCCAGCTGACCAGATTAATGCCATTCCAGATAAATGATCGAGATACATCATATAATTAAATAGAAGATATTGACATCTCTTACATTAGTTAAAATGTTAAATAATGTGTAGCGCGTAAATTAAAAAAAAAAACTAAATAAATAAAAACGTTCTCCATAGCATGAGCATAATCCTTATATCACTTCCAATAAGCTTATAAGTTATAAGCAAACAAACACTAATTTAAAATTAACAAAGTCGATAATATTAGTCTCACCTCAATGACCAAATGGGTCTTTTCCCATATATTGATTGCTCGAAGCCTCTTGAAGAAATCTACAGACAGAAATGGAACAAGCACATCAACCTCCACATTCGCAAATATTTAAAAATAAATAAATTATATTTACAACATCTCAATCTCAAACTATTCCCCCCATAAACCGAAATAATTTTATCTAAAAACTTGCCTAATACACACAGCTCTAACCTACATAATAGGTTGAAATGGTATTAAATTAGGTTGAATTGTGTCAAATAAATAAACAAATTAGGTTGAAGGAATCGAATATTCACCTCCGTAAGGCCTCGAAATAATCGGCGCTGCCTGAAAATATCTCACATTTGGATGATCATCTTGAAAAAAAGGTTCTTTCTTTAATTATGATAATGGGTGCGGTTATAGTTTGTTGTTTTCCAGGAGAACAAATAGGAGAAAAAACCGAAGAAAAATCAGTGTTTGCTAGGACTGTGAACAAATCTGTAAATTAATGATTATTCTGCGGCAATAAACTAGAAAAACGGTGGAAAATAATAAAGGGGTATAAAAAAGGGGCTATGGGTGATGTAAATTACGTGCTCGAACCGCAAATTTCTCATATTCTCCCAACCAATGTTCATCGCTTATTTTTAGCAACTAATATGGGGAATTTTGAGCTCTCCGTTTGTTGGGCGCGGGGCAATTTTTGATGGGCCGACGTAGAAATAAATCCGGGAAAATTAATGTCTACATGTATGTGAATAATTACTTTATAATGCTGGTCATTTTAGTGCTGGTCATTATATTTTTTTTTTTCTTATTGGAGCGAATAATTGGTGAATGAAGTATAATTAAAAATAATTAAAAGGGGAAAAAAGTATTCGCTTTCGAATTATACGATTTTGACAACTGTCTTTTACTATCAGTTTTTTAAAAAATTGGAACAACAGTCTGCACGACGGAAAAAATTATTTTAGATTTCAGATGGATTATCGACGTTGGTTTCGGATTGAGATTTTGCGTGGTGACTCAAAAAAAATGACAGGAATCCAACGAAACTAGTGGCGACCAGAACGAAGCACCAAAAATTGGTGCATAAATATACGACAACGTAGGGTTTTTGAGGGGTTATCAGTTGTGGATGTGATTGAAATTTTATGTGTTGCCTCGAAAAAATGAGAGGAATCCAACGGAATCGATGGTGTTCATAATGGAGTATCAAAAATAGGTTCACTGGAAAGAATAAAAAAAACTTAAAGGTTGTTTCGATTCAAATTGCAGTTGAACATGATTCGATTAAATGTTAAAGGTAATTCATTAAACTAATTATTTTCTTAACAATCTAAGTTGTTAAATGAAAAATAAATTCGACTGCTTATCGTTTGTAACTCAACTGGTATCACTAATGGTTAAAAAGTTGTTGACAAGAGTTTGAACCCCGAATATCTCAAATTATTTGAGATTTATCATCTATTTTCCAACCATTGAGTCCAACTTATTAAAGAAAAATAAAGGTCTAATAAAAAGAAACTTGGTATTAAAATCAAGCTAAATAAAAAAGTCATGAGTTCTCATAGGCAATATATACTCAATTCATTTACGTGTATATGTGGTGAGCATAATAAACTAACTAATGACTTGTTTCGAGAGTTTATAAACTTTTTGTACTCAAAATATTTTTTAATGTCGGACTTATCTCATATACGTCTATTAAAAGCGTTTCAAATAAGATCATTGATTTTTTTTTTGTTTACTTTTATTCTTCTTTTAACCTTGTACCTTTTGTACAATTACATTATCATGCCATTAACTATTTAAGATTTTTTTTATTTTATTTTATCACGTTATCCTTAATCTTGGTAACTTTTTCTCGCGTCTGCCATTGTCCATCAAACGCCTTCTGCCTACAATAAGGTATGTCTTCCACTATTTTTTCTAATTGAATATTATTTTAGTGTTAATAAAAACTAGTGTATTATTTCCAATAGAATCAGTAATAGACGATAATAGTTAAATTTACAATACTAATATTATTTTAAAAGAAATGTTAATATAAATATTATCATTTTAAATATGTAGTATTTTTGTGCAACTCGTTATTTTAGAGTCAACTTATCAATTAAATTTGTCAAACACTTTTATTTATATTAGCTAGTTTTTTAATTTTGTTTGTCGAACATACCATACATTGTTATTACTATTTTTATTGTGAATTATTACGTTAATTTAGAAAGAAAAAAAAACTATACTAAATCTCATTTTACATATTGAGTATAAGATACAATCGCTTATGTTTCGATTTTGAGAACTTCTAAAATGAGAAAATATAGTGATGGATTTATAATGGTATTTTTAAAAGTGTGAATGAATATGAGATAAAAATATAATGATTAAAGTTAGTTTAATATAAAAGTAGTATATTTATTTGAGTAAAGAATAATGAAATGTATGGGAAATGATGTATCAACGATTGGTGATGTGATGATATATGTTTTAAAAATGAGTAGAAATGATGAATGAGAAAAAAAAAAGTTGTTGAATAGAGTAAATTTTAAACTATTTCCAAAAAAAATCTTAAAAATATAAAAGGAAATGTAAAAAAATAAGAAGACATAAAGGAGACGGTAGAATTAAGATTCTCTTATTCATCAATGACTCTCTTTATATAGGGTCAGATACATGTTTCCATAATATATAAAGATAAAAATTACCTAAATTGTCCTTCATCAGTTACTTGTTGACGAAGGCAGAGTAATTGTGTTTTTCCTTCATCCTCCTCCTTGTGCCAATTCAAATGGTGAAATGGTGTTTCATTGTTGCCTCGTTAAAACTTTTACAAGTAGCAAAACCCAATGGGAAAAAATAAAACTAGGTCTAAGAAAAAAGAGTACACCACACTTATGTTGAGACCCCCCTGTAGTCTACACCTCTCTTTATATGTACATCTATCAAGAGAACTCTGAAAGTGATATGTACATCTATCAAGCGAGCTCTTAAAGTCTCCACTTTCCCAATTTACTTTACTCTTGAGAAAGTTCATAATTGCTGGTTATATAAGAATTGTGGTGAAATATTTCGTATTATCCTTTCATGTAGCCTACTTTCATTTGTTCGTTGCATCTTGCATTATCTTAATATATACAAGTGAATTCTTCAGTGATATAGTTAAAGTCACTATTCTCAGAAATATGTTTGAGTATAACAATTACCATAGATACTCATGAACTACTACATGTATGATAATGATCTCTTTACATGTATCAAATAGGTAACCAACATCAATAATACTATTTGGTGTTTCACTATAGTAAACTCAATATTTTCTGTAAGGGTTACGGGACCATCTGCAGTCCCAATTATATTTATGAATGGGAAAAATAAACTCACATCAATGGTTTCTTTTATGTATCAAATACGTTTTGATTTTATTCCAGTGACATTGCGCTTTCTTGAGTTAAATTAAGATAGCAATTTTAATAAAGTAATGTTTGATCAAATATATTAGTAGTGGTACAATATTGCGTATATATACATAGTAGGGAATTTCATCTCCCACCAGTTCTTCGTCATTCCACTGACGAAATTGATTTTTCCTTATATCTTCACTTTGACCAATCATATGAGAGCTAACATATTACCCTTATCCATATTTAATCACCTGATGATCTTTTAGATGTATGCAAATTATAAAATTTAGTATTCCACAAATTTAGATTTTGGTTTAAGACCTTGACAAGACCGAGTTTTCCCATAATTCATTGTCTCAAATTAAAAATTCAAGTAGCAAGCGGTTTCTTTTATTTCATTAAGAGTGCATATTATGTTAATATCATCGACATATATAGCTGCAATTGAAAATTTAAAACTTATTTCTTTATAGTATTCAAGGGCATAGATTATCTATTCCCAATCAAGTAGTCTCTTAGACGATTATACCACATCCGCTTAGATTGTTTCAATCCATTAAGTTAGCATTTCAACTTAATTGCAAATGCACTTCATGGATTATAGTCACTTGCCTTGGCAATGAAAGGCCAGCAAGCACTTTTATATATATATTTAAACCATGATCCTCATAGATATATGATGTAACTACAGGTATAAGATGTATTCTCAATTAATTGAAGTCATAATATCTATTATGGGAGAGTACATATTCCCATAATCAATTCCAAGGCGTTGTGAGGAACTTTGTGCTTCAAGTCTAGATTTTCTTGTCATGGCTTTATATTTCTCATTACACTTTCTGAGAAAACATTGTTTGTATCCTACAGGCTTTACACTTGGTAAGACTAGCACTACCAAACCAAATACTTGTCTTGTTGTCAGTTAATTTAGTTCTACCTGAATTGATTATTTACATAGAGCAATTTGCTATTTTTTGACATTTTAATAGGGCGTGGTTCGATATCATCATGATCTATGATTCCTTGAACAACCGTGTATATATCATCAATGTGTATGGAAAAAATTTTCGTCAACTCATATAAACTTTTATAATATATTGAGATTTCTTAATTCTCTGGGGTCATATTAAACATCAGAGCATCCTCCAGTAATAATTCATGGACATAAGTATAATCAGAGATAATCTCATGAGAGGAATTATCTTCATTGATGATCAATTGAATTTGTTCTATACATGCCCTCTTATTTCTTTGGCGAGTATTGATCGAACCAAGTGACCTCCCCTTGTTCCTTTTAGGAGTCACGGCCTCAACCACACCTCCACTAATTATGGTCTCAATGTCTTAATCAACGACATTGTGCCCCTTATGTGGACTTCTTTGGAGATCAATCATTCACTTTACTTTACTTTACTTTCACTTTACATTGTGAAATGCGGGGATCGAAATGAGACAGGGTGTGAAACAATTCCTGTCATTCCATTTTTAGAAAGTGTTTTTTCTTATCCCCCCTAACAATGAGAAGACTTTCTCATTAGAGTGACAAATCCACAAATTTAGTGATAAAGAGATCTTCTATCAAATATTTCATATAGCAGATAACTGTTGGAGATTCATATCCAACATAAATACTTAATCGTCTTTAGATACCCATATTAATGCGCTGTGAGGGTGCAATATGCACATATACTGCGTAACCAAATATACTTAGATGTGAATTATCAGGATTATATCCATTTACCAACTGGTACACGAAATATTTGGTTAGCAAAGGTTCATAAATGAGTTAGTAAGAGTTTCATGTAATATTGCATCACCTAGTACATGGACAAATATATGAGTGCGCATAAATATTATTTTAGTCACCATCTATATCATTTTTGATGGTGTCTTCTTTGAGACCTTATTGTATATACAAATTAAGGTACAAGATGTATTATATCGATCGTGATTAAAATGCAATAGATATCAAATACTTTTGATGTAAGATCTTTAGCGTTATGAGTCTTGGGTGCTTTATAAGGGTGGTGAGTCCTCAATCATACTAATTGTGCTAGGAGTTTTGCAAGTGAAATATTTTTATGGACAATACGTGTTGAAGCATCGACCAAAACCATAAAATATTTGAATGGTCCACATTTGGAATGGTTATGTCCACATGTCACCTATTATCAATTATAAGAATGGAATATTATACCTTGTATCTTTAGCATATGCAGGTCTCAACAATTTCGCTAAGGAACAAGTTTTGACAAATGAGTGATGTATCTTTGATATATGAATGTATGTACTGCTCCCAGTACTTTAGAATGCACTGGCTGTAATTGAACAATATTTGGCCGACACTATACAGTGCATCGGATTTCTAACTCATTTTTTGTTTCACTTAAAATAAAAGATGTTCATGTTAGTCTCTTATATATGGATCATCATATCACGATCAAAGTATTCATGACAGTCGTGTCAAAACTTGAATGAGTCAGTGTCCAAGAGTTCTTTATTAGTCATATCTTATGATTCAATAATAAAAAAGTAGTAAAGTAAAATTACTAGATTGACTCACTAATTTCTCTAAAATGTGCTTTCTTCCACATAAATTAAACGTATAGTTTCATTCTCATAATGTATTTTTTAATGATAATCATCAACATGAATATCATCAAACTTAACAAGGTTCATTTGGCTCTTGGTCTATACCGAGCTTTTATGACTTCAATCAATGTGCCACCAGGCATCAAGAATTTGTCACATATAAATATCAATTTAGTGAATAATTGTCTATTCCTTAACAAATTCTCACATTCTTGATATATATTTGAATGGCATACATTTCATTCTAATATTTTACATTATTTGCTAGATATGTTAATTATATCTTAATAGTATTACTCTTGAACCTTGTATGTGAATGTGTGGTAAATAAATATTACATTCAATGTTTCAGAATGAAATCCAAAATTTACCAATAAGCTATAAAATAATTAAATTTGAATACATCACATAAATTTAACTCAAAATAAACTTTAAAACTAAATATAATAGTCTAATAAGAATGATTCATTATTCTTTCGCAAGTTCTTTGTAAAGTAAGAAACAACTAAGAATTCACCGATAAAAATAGATGATATCCAAGCTGTAGCTTCATCGAACGTTGCGATTGTGTGTAATCCAATTTTAGAAAAATATTGGGCAGACAATTTTGGAAAACAGGATCATCTCTATTCAAAATTCATTATCGGATTCTATGGGCTTCATATTCAGGTCTCCGCCATTAATATTGAACTTTTATATGTATAGAATAATAAATCCAATTTTTAGCTTGATCCACTAGTTTAATTGTGCGCAATCTTATTTTGAAAAATGCTGCACAGAAAATTTTAAAAACAAAATATGCTTTGTTCCAAATTATATATATATATACCCTATATATTAATGCAAAATCCCCCTATCCTATGTGTCTGTTTTTCATGCTTCGTTAGTTTTGGAAAAAATTTTGGTGCTTCGGTGTCATCCGAGCCTAATATTACTAATTTAGTATTTTCCCTTTTTATATATTTACCTACTTTAATACTTTCCTAATATTATATTTTGTCTAATTCAATATTTTTCTTTTATTACATCTTACCTACTATAATACTTTCTTTAATATATTTTGTCCAATCCAATATCTTACTTTTATTCTTCTAATATAAAAATATAAAAAAAAATTATATCTAATTAGAAAAAACATATATAAGTTGAATTAATTTTTATTTACAATAAAAGTTGAAATAATTTTATTATAATTCTAAATATTGATATAAGAAAAATATGAGTTATATAAACTTATTACAAAAGAGAAATAAATATAAAAATATAAACTTAAAATTTTTTTTATCTAACCCCAATATAATAAATTGGAATAATATTAAAAATATATATGAAAAACTATTGTTACACCAAACAAAAAATAAAAACAAAGTGAAACAAAAAAGATAACGTAATACTAATTAATACTAACACTAATAATAAATTATTATGCCTAGAAAAATAAATATTAAATATATTCTAAATCTTTTTATCTAATTCAAATATAATGCATTGATACATATATATTATATACCTGCACGAA
>BMAC01000469.1:464845-479855 GCA_014905375.1 Phtheirospermum japonicum
TGAACCTAATCATATATATATATATATATATATATATATATATATATATATATATATATATATATATATATATATATATATATATATATATATATCCTCATATCTTAGAACCCAATATCCATCATTCAAAATGTAATTCAGCAGGAAGGTAATGTAAAGATTGGAGCGCGATCCAACGATTGAAATGCAAAAAAATAGTTTTTCAAACTTACAACGCAGTTAGATTTTGACGTGTGAAAATTGTATAATTGTTGTTTTGGTTATGGAGGCTTATTTGTCAATCATTCTAAATAGGTCAGATTTTTGTATTGATAGCATGTAAAGTAAAAAGCAGAAAAGAAGAATACAATCACTCTCAATAGGTTAGAGTTTTGTGCAGATAACGTGTAAAATGAAAAGCAGGGAAAAAAAAGAAGAAGAAGAAGAAGAAGACATAAAGGAGACGGTAGAATTAGGGTTATCTTATTTATCAAAACAGACTCCATATTTATAGGGTATCAAATACATATTTTCATAATACACAAAAATAACAAATATCTAAATTGTTCTTCATCAAATACTTGCTGACGAAAGCACACTAATTATGTTTCGCTTTCAACGAGAAAAACACATTTAAAAATAATTTTTTAAAACAAAAACATAAGCAGTGAACCTATATCACTAAATGGTTTACATTTGCACCCATTTCTTCTTTATATATCCCTAGACTCTGAAGAGAGATTATCCTATATGGGGCCACTCGAAGAAAGGAGGCACAAATTATTGTCAGGGATAATTTTTTTTTGCCCCCCAATGTATGCAATTTTTTCGCCTTACCCCCCGAAATATTTTTTGTTCCACTTTACCTCCTGATGTACAATAATTTTTGACGTTGCCTCCAAACTTTATTTCCGGCGAAATATTTCTCAAGATTCCATCGACGGGCAGTTGGGGGACAAAATGAAAGAATCTTATAGTTTGGGGGATAAAGTGCAAAAGTCTTATAGTTTGGGGGCAAATTAAAATAATATAAATATTAAAATCTTATTTTAAAAAATGAGAAGATGAGGTGCCCCGAGCACCCCCATTTAGAAAGAAGGGTGTTTGCTTTTCGGCGAATTTTATATTTGAAAAAAATATATAGTTTTTATCTTATACTCACACACACATAAAGTTGTCAATACAATTTCAATTAAAAAATATATAAATTTCTAATTAATATTTATAATTTTCTAAATATAAATATTGTCAATACATCTTTTATATTATTAAATATAAAACACATGACTAAATAATATGTATATTATTAGGCTAAGTAACATAATAATATATTATTATGTATTATGATTGAACAAAATAAAATAAAGGTGTATTTTGTATATGAATTATAGTATTATGATATGAAAAATAAAATTATCACTCGATATTATTATTTGTATAAAAAGTGTGATTAAATACTATACTAATCATGAGTACATTATTATATAAGATTATAATTATCGAATGATTAATATAATTAAAATCTTGATATTATAAGATTTTAATTATATTAATCATTCGATAATTATAATCTTATATAATAATTAATGTACTCATGATTAATATAGTATTTAATCATACTTTTTTATACAAATAATAATATCGAATGATAATTTTATTTTTCGTATCATAATAATTGACATAATACTTAGTCATGTGTTTAATAATTAATAATATAAAAGATGTATTGATAACATTTATATTTAGAAAATCATAAACATTAATTAGAAATTTATGGATTTTTTTTAAAAAAATTTGGAATTGTATTGACAACTTTGTGTGTGTGTGTGAGTATAAGATAAGAATTATATATCATTTTCAAATATAAAATTTTAAAACAAAATTCTAATATTTATATTATTTAATTTGCCCCCCAAACTATAAGATTCTTTCACTTTGTCCTCCAACTGTCCGTCGATGGAATTTAGAAGGAATATTCTGCCGAAAATAAAGTTTGGGGGGTAACGTCGAAAATTATTGTACATCAGGAGGCAAAGTGAAACAAAAAATATTTTGAGAGGTAAAGTTAAAAAAATTGCATACATTGGGTGGCAAAAAACTTTTTCTCTTATTATCAAGCTACTTAACGGGTCGCTTGACGTTAGTATGGTATTCATATACAAATCCATTAATAAAAATATGCATATTGTATTAAATGATGTCATTTGCACAGGAAACTACGATTTTAATCTAACTAGTATGTTTTAATTAATTGAGAGTGTTTTTCAACAAAAATGTATATTTCATAATAAATAGTATGACATTTAAATCAATAAGTTTGTTTATCATGGACAAGTTTTTACGTATACATAGTGTTGATGGCGAATTTGGTCAACTAAAACACGTAAATGAAATAAAACAAGTAAACGATGAGATGAAAAAAGCACAAGAATTTTTTTATATTTCAAATTTCGTGGTGAACTGAATTAGAGATTGACACTTCTTATAAAAACACACACATTCTCTCTCTCTCTCTCTCAAATTGCTAAACCCTTTTCACTTTGAAAAGTGTGATTTATACATTTCCCAATAAGAGTATTAATCTGGCTAACCAAGTAAGTACACATGTCACTCTTAGATTGACTATCCAATTACATTAAACTAAGTCTTAAACACTAAGCTCTTGTTACTTTAGGATCAAACTACACTCCTAATTCATAGTTACTTTGGGACCAAATTTTGGTAGTATGATGGCATTTAATACTGTTAGCACACATCACCACACCACTCCAGCTGTCTGCACACAACAGCATCACACCTCAGCACCACAAACAAAGACCATGCATGACCATGTATCACAACCGGACAAATAATACAGCTGTGCCTTCTGCCAGCCTTTTGTCACCGTTGCACGGGTTTAGGTGGCTAGGATTTGTCCTATTGTATGAACCAATAGCCTATGTACACGTAGATGCCCTTCTAGATAACTCTTGCTGCTATTTATAAACCTTTCACCTTGTAGCCGCAATGCAATGTGTATTGCAACCCTAATGAAGAAAATGCTTTGCCTATCTTTCATATCAGCAACTTTATGCAGTTCCTTTTTATCATTTTTATTTGTTTAACATGGTACCAGAGCCATGGCAGCGATCAATCCCTTTTATGTTGCAAAAGCTATTCACCAAAAGCTGCTTTTAATTTATTATTCTTGAAGTTTTCTTTTTTTGTATAAACATGTCTCAAATAAACCCTCCTCCCACCCCAAACCTACCTGATCCGGTCATTCAGCTACAGAGCCTGCTCATTAGCACAAAGTTAAATGACAATAACTACCTCATTTGGAAGCAACAAATATCAACAGCTGTTAGAGGCTATGGATTATCCGTTTTTCTTGATGGCTCTCACAAAATCCCAGACCAGTTTATCCTGAATGATTCAAATGAAGCTAGCTTAAATCCAGCATACTCTATATGGATTCGTCAAGATCAACTGTTGGCTTCATGGCTTTTATCATCCCTCTCTGAATATGTGTTTGTTACAACAGTTGGTCTTACAACATCACATGAAATCTGGGAGGCCTTACAGGTTAGCTTTGCAAATGAAAGCAATGCCAAAGCTATGCAATACAAATTGCAGCTGCAATCACTAAAGAAAGGGACTTTAGCCATGAGGGACTACATCAACAAGGTCAAATCTTGCTGTGACCTTATTGCAGCCACTGGAAAGCAAATCTCAGAGCAAAACCAAATCTTGCATCTGTTATCTGGCCTAGGATCCGAGTATAATCCACTTGTTGTTTCAATTATTTCAAGATCAAGCCCCTGTAGCCTCAGAGAAGCACATTCTATTCTATTGAGCTTTGAAAACAGACTAGAGATCACTAATTCAACTGGCCAAGACACATCCTTTTCTGCAAACCTAATTATTCAGGGCCCCAATTCCAGGACATCATCTTCTTACAGAGGCAGAGGCAATATGAGAGGAGGAGCAGGTAGAGGACCATCTAGAGGCAGATATGGTTCTTACAGGGGTATAGGAGGCAGGTTTGGTTATAGAGGAGATAAGTCAAGGTGTCAAATCTTTCATTACACCAACCATACAACAGACAAATGCTACTATAGGATGTATATGACCTACTCTCCTACACATACTGCAAATATGACCTACTCTCAGTCCTCAAACAACTCATATCAACCTGATGCCTCTATTAACATAGCAAACATTGGCCCTCAAGATTCAATCTCAGAGAACAGCTGGTACCCTGATTCAGGAGCAACCAATCATGTGACCTATGATATGAACAACCTCAATCTAGCCACTGAGTACCAAGGAACTGAGACTGTCCAAGTGCCAAATGGTTCAGGTATGACTATCTCTCACATTGGTAACTCTGTAGTTTTTGACCAATTTAGCAGCTCTCCTCACAATTTTCACCTCAGAAACCTATTACATTTTCCCCATGTCAAAAAGAACCTCATTAGTGTGTCTAAGTTTGCTCAGGATAACAATGTCTTTTTTGAATTTCACCCTAAATTTTGTGTTGTGAAGGAAATTTCAACAGGGCTTCCCCTTCTCAGAGGAGTGCTTAAAGATGGATTATATCACTTCACTCTTCTCACTGCTCAGCATCAAGAAACATCTGGTTTTTCTCATCAACAACCTGAAATTTATCTGCATCTGTTTCCAATAAAGCCTTAGACTTGTCTACATGGCACTATAGGCTAGGCCATCCTGCTATGGATGTTGTAAAAAGGGTTCTATCCAGTTGTAATATTTCCTTTTCCAATAATAAAAACAACTCTTTGTGTTTTGCTTGCATGGAGTCTAAATCCCATAAACTGCCATTTATTCATTCTACAACTGATGTTCATGCTGCATTTGATCTTGTTTATACTGATTTATGGGGACCATCCCCTGTCAAATCTTTCAATGGGTTTTCCTATTATGTCAGCTTCATTGACCATAAAACAAGATACACATGGTTTTACCTGCTCAAAGCAAAGTCTGACACAACATAAGCCTTCATACATTTCCATACCCTCATCCAAACACAATTCCAAAAGTCCATAAAGATACTCCAAAGTGATGGTGGAACTGAATTCAAACCCCTTAGGCCATACCTCCAAAAACATGGTATAATCCACATGATGTCTTGTCCATACACTTCTCAGCAAAATGGACTTGTAGAAAGAAAGCATAGGCACATAGTTCAATTTGGATTATCCATGTTAGCACATTCTCATGTTCCCACCAAACACTGGGATGAAGCTTTTACTAGTGCTGTGTACTTAATCAATAGAACCCCTTCCAGGCTACTCACTTACAAAACACCTTACCAAAGCTTGTTCAGAAAGAAACCAGATTACAGCATTTTAAGAATTTTTGGTTGTCTTTGTTACCCTCACCTCAGACAGTACAATAAGCACAAACTTCAGCTTAGAAGCACCAAGAGTACCTTCTTAGGTTACAGTCCCTCTCACAATGGATATAAAGTTCTCCTCCCTGATGACAGAGTCATTATAACAAGACATGTAGTGTTTGATGAAACTATTTTCCCATTTCTCCATTACAAGCAGCCCACACATTCTAACATACCTGACCATTATTAACCATACCTTTCTCTAATGAAAATAATTTACACACAGACTTGCCACCTATGCCACCTCCTCTTATACCACCTCCCACAAATCACTCCTCATCAACATCCTCAACATCTTCATATTCAGAGTCTTCACATCCACAAAATCACCCCCATCACCCCATGCTTCCCCTACCACTTCTATATCATCTAACATCACTTCCTCCTCCACTTCATCTATTCCAATTGGTCAAATAACTATTAATTCACCAATAGAGAGTAGTTCTTTACCTGCACCGAATGTTGCTAACAATCATATGCAGGATGCACAAAGGGAACAAAACATACATCCCATGACAACAAGGCTAAAAGCAGGGATCAGGAAGCCAAAAGCTTTTCTGATGCAGGAGGATCCATTCACTGAACCTAAATCTCACAAAGATGCACTCAAGTATACACATTGGAAACAGGCCATGGTCACAGAGTTTCAAGACTTGATGAAAAACAATACATGGACAGTATCCTTCCTCCCAAACCATAAAAAATTGATAAGCTGCAAATAGATCTTCAAGACTAAGAGAGATGCTAAAGGAAATGAAACAAGATGTAAAGCAAGGCTAGTGGCTAGGGGTTACACACAAGGACCTGGTTTTGACTACGCAGAAACTTTCAGTCCAGTGATCAAGCCATCCACAATCAGGACCATTCTCTCAATTGCTGTTTCTAACCACTGGTCAATTAGGCAAATAGACACTGATAATGCCTTCTTGAATGGTGACATAGATGCTGAAATATATATACAATTTCCTCCGGGTTTTGAAACATATGCTCCACTAGGGAAAGTGTGTAAGTTACAAAAATCCTTGTATGGCTTGAAACAGTCTTCAAGAGCTTGGTCAAGCAAACTAGGCAGTGTGCTGTTACACTTGGATTTAAGACCTCACAGGCTGATAATTCTCTGTTCTACAAATATTCAGAAGGTAGTATTATCCTGGTTATGGCTTATGTGGATGATCTTTTAATCACTAACCAGGCACACATTCAGTCCCTCATTCATCAAATTGGGCAATCCTTTTCCCTTAAGGATATTAGTAACATTAGCTACTTCCTTGGTATTGAGTTTATTCAACATTCGAATGGCCTGTTCTTATCTCAGCAGAAATACATCCAAGAAATTTTGACTAGAGCTAGGATGTCATATTGCAAGGTACTTTCCACACCAATGATCTCAAAACCATCCTTGTCAAAACATGATGGTCAGCCTATGAGCAACCCTAAATTGTTTAGACAAATAGTGGGAGCATTGCAATATGCAACCATAACAAGACCTGATATATGCTTCAGTGTGAACAAGATAAGTCTGTTTATGCAGGCACCTTCAGATCTGCATTAGAAAGCTGCCAAGAGGATACTCAGATACCTGTCAGGGATAATTGATTATGGGACCACCTTTTCACAAAATCAGATCAATCACCTTACTGCTTTTGCAGACTCAGATTGGGCCTCGGATATAGATGACAAAAAATCTACTTCTGGAGTCTGTGTGTTCCTAGGCAATAACTTAATTAGTTGGAGCTCAAAGAAGCAAGGCAAAGTCTCCAGGTCCAGTACAGAGGCTGAGTATAGAGGATTATCCACTACAGCATGTGAGATTATACGGCTGCAGACTTTACTGAAAGAAATTCATATGAAGCCTACCAGCATACCCACAGTTTGGTTGGACAACCAAGGAGCCATTGCCTTAGCCTAAAACCCTATTCATCATCAAAGAAAAAAAATCTAGAACTGGACATTCATTTCATAAGAGACATGGTCAGAAACAAGCAAGTCAATGTTCATCATGTTCCCTCCATTGATCAGACATCAGACATTCTAACAAAGCCGTTGAGTGGACAATTGTTCGAGAGATTTCGAAAATGCCTGTCTATTCTTTCTAAATCCTCTCTCAAAATGAGGGGGCATATTAGCACACATCACCACACCACTCCAGCTGTCTGCACACATCAGCATCACACATCAGCACCACAAACAAAGGCCATGCATGACCATGCATCACAACCGGACAAATAATACAGCTGTGCCTTCTGCCAGCCTTTTGTGACCGTTGCTAGGGTTTAGGCGGCTAGGATTTGTCCTATTGTATGAACCAATAGCCTATGTACACGTAGAGGCCCTTATCGATAATTCTTGCTGCTATTTATAGACCTTTCAGCTTGTAGCCGCAATGCAATGTGTATTGCAACCCTAATGAAGAAAATGATTTGCCTATCTTTCATATCAACATCTTTATGCAGTTCCTTTTTATCATTTTTATTTGTTTAACAAATACACTGCACTTCCTACTAGCCCGACTCATATATCATTCGGCGGTTGTACATCTCCCGAGTGACATGTTCTCGTGTCGCCCTTTATGTCGTAGGTCAGCAAATCAAAATCGATGACTGTTCGATGACATATTTTCCTAGTGGTCAAATTGATAAATAATATATTGTCGCCCTTTCTGGTCGGCCTTGTCTACTAGGTTGATCATACAGGCTTTAACCATCAGCTTGCAGCTTAGTGATCATTAACTTTGATAATGTGTGAGTAGGTCGGCTACACCAACCTACTAGGTTTGGTCGACTATCAACCCATACAACGTCATTTCTTATGTTAAGAATGTTAAACATCTAACCAAAAAAAAAGTATGATGATTAAGCCGAAAAGAATAATATGATGTTTGCGAAGTATGTCATAGAAATGCGTTATATAGTAAATTACACAAGTTAAACACTATGTATATTAGAATCGTACTCTCCATACAAATGATTATATTATTATTATAAAATACATACTTTTGCTCTAGATGAGTAGTCGACTAACGCCAATAGGGTATATTCGATCTTACACTCATGTAGTACACCCACCATCCAATAAATGCCAAGTGTCCATAGATATGGCTGTGGACAAGTCTCATTTGCTATGTACCAACCTATATATATAGTTACAAATATTTTTAAAATAATCATAAATATACCCAAAATAAATTATTAAAATAATTAAAATATTCATAAATTTTGCCCGTTCTACTTTATGCTTGGAAATTGTATCAAAGCCTAGGTTTATTAAAAAAATTTAAGAAAAATTATTATAATTATGTTACTAACTCTTGGTGAGGAGATCTATCTCTAAAAATGGATACGGACGAGTGTTCAAGATGTATTCATTTCTGACAATGTTTCTAAATTTTAAAAATATACGAGTTAGAATATCAAGAGAATATAACATATTGAAACAACTGATATGTTGAACAAGCACTTGCCAGAGATAATGCGAGAAATAAAAGGTGTATCACCTAAGTTACCTTCGGGTAAATCAAATGCTAAAAATGGATCTTATGAATCATTGGGATGTCGCTCATGAACCACATTTATAGATCCAACTGCAACAAAGTGATATTAGATTCCTCTAAGAATCCCAAAGATCTTAAGAGAAGTTTAAAGAATGGTACAAGACATCGACCACCATCAACATCGTATTCAGATGTTGATAAAAGAGATACTTGAACATCAAAAGGAAACATGAGAAAACCTAGTTGATGTTCAAAAACGAGTCAAGGCCCTCAAATCCAATCCAAGTTCATCTAGAGGAAGACGATATATAACATTTGGGACGGAACCCCTTTTACATAAAAAAGTGAAACAACCGAGGTTATAACACAACCAACAAAGGAGGAAAAAAAGATGGCTATCATAAAAGGAATTACATTACATCCCAATAAGTGATGGAAAAAAATCAATATTGAATATGTACACGACCTTGTCGAATCCTTCACAGGATTAGGTATTGTAGATCTAAAAATGAACTCATGAGAGTCGTCAAAATAAAACGAAACAAATAATTTAAAAGCCAAATGGCAAAGACCAAGTAAAAATAAAAATAAACTAATAAATCAAAAAGAAAATAAAACGAAAAACATCTTTAATTCCTACTCGTTGCTTCCCCGACAACGGCGCCAAATTTTTGACTCAAACTTTTGTGCACCCCGTTTTAATAAATAATTTAAAAGCACGTCCGTTTGCTCGCAAGTGTACGAGGTAACTGTAGGGTGATGAGTTTGACTCGAGTCGTATCTCTCGAGGAAACAACTGTTCAGTTTTATCAATGTTTTTCTCAATCACGAATAACATACATATACATTTGGGGGTTTGAAAAGATTAATTCGATCATTATAACTAAAGCAATAATTAAACTAAATCTATTTAAACTAATTATTCTAACTAATTTATCAACTACGAGCGGTAATTAAACTACTTGAACTCAAGAACTAAGAATTAATAGCAACTAATCTAAAAGCATGAATACAATAAATTATCACTAAGCAATGTATCATATGAATCTAAGATTAACGAATAACTAAGCATAAATCAATCGCATAAAATCAACTAAATTAACCAATATCCAGTAACAAGCATAAACGATTAAGCTAATTAAACTAGTTCTAGCATTAACTAAGAATTAAACTAACAATTAAACTAGAAATTAACTACTAAATTAACTAAGAGTTTAGAGAACTTATTGGAACTAATGAAAGCAGTAAAAAGCTCCAGCTATTCCAGAGGTTGAACGTTGATCTTGGGCGAAGAATGAATCCCGAACTCGAATTCGACGTTTTGGACGCGTTGTTCTTCGATCCTTGATCTCCGTCTTCAAATCTCGTTATGAGATGTGGGAATTATTGTTATTATTAGCTCAAATACCCTAGGGGGTCGTGTCTTCTCCTTAAAATCCGAAATATAGAGGGTTTATATAGATTTTGCATGACTTGGCGCATAAGAAACCCTAAAATCCGAATTCTGGGCCGTCGCGTCGACGGTGCGTCGATGGAGCTCGACTGACGCGTGCAGGTGCTCGGCAGACTTGGTCGGCAGGTGTGCGCGTCGGCTGGGCAGGAGCGTCGACGGTGTGCGTCGACATCGACGCTTCAGCAAGTTGCGTCGGCAGTGCGTCGACAGTGGTGCGTCGACATCGACGCTTCAGCAAGTAGCGTCGACGGTGCGTCGACTGACGCGGTCATGACTCGCTGGCATGGCTCGCGTCGATGGTGCGTCGACGGTCGCGTCAGTCGACGCGACTGCACGTCTGTCTCCAATTCTCGATCTTTTGCTACTCGTTTCACCGGAAAGCTTTGTTCTTCACTTCTTGAACATCGAACCTCGTCTATTACGCGTTAAACTCTTCCGGTTACTTAGCTGTAAGGTGAAAAACAACGAAATATCACCTACTTGCATCAATTACGATCAAAATGCGGTAAAATAAGCTGGAATTATAAAAATACGAGATTAAGCTTAAATCGTCCAACTTATACCAAAAACAAATATAAAAACGAACTAAAAAGCTAATAAAAATAAGGACAAATCTACTCTAATCAACTACCCCACGCTTTATTGGTTTGTTCGTCCTCGAACAAACGATAATTTCGAAGTATAACTAGAATGAAAATAAGTTCAAGCAAAGAGTCGTGCGTTGCTACATAGATAATTTTGAAAACATAGGTACAAGTCACGCAACGTCAAGCACTTGCCCATTATTACATTGTCGCTTTAAAATAAAATCATGCTTCCTCACGAAGGATAATATATAAAAGTACGCTCAAAAGCACTCAAGTATTTTCTGCATGGGACGTGTATACACTCAAATCATACAATTACAAGCACAGTAAATAAGCACAGAAAATCAATCTCTTTTCAATCGCAAATTAAGTGTGCTGTCAAAGCTAAGAATCAAAGAAGGTCTTCGCGGGTTGTAACGTAAGGCTCCTTGGACGGGTATGGAATATATAAGTCGTGTGGCTAATCGCTCACTCAACCTAATCTAATCAAGAAGCAAATTGCTTCACCTCGCTCAAAAATAAAAACCTCACTTAACTCTCATAACGTAGTCTTTAAATATAGGTTATTTCCCAACTCGCAAACCATAAAACCGACTGAAAGCTCAAACCACTTAATCACAACTCTTTTGCCTTTTAAACATAAGGCATCAAAAAATAAACAATTAAACTCAAGCCTTTACAAGCGCGTAGGCAATTAATCAACATATCCACCATCCTATCTTTTATTTTTATTTCCCCTTTTATTATTATTTTTTTTATGGGGTATTAATTTTTTATTTTTTTTTATTTATTTTTCGGATGGTGGTCCTTAATTACAAAAATAATAAATTCCTAATAAAATATTCCAAGACTTAAATAACCAATAAAAATACGAACTCCTACCCCACGCTTTTAATGGGTTGTAGGGGTCGTCTCAACAACACTCATAGCTAAAGGCATGGATATTTGGCTATGATTGGCTCATTCGGAATTTATAGTGGCTAAAAATATATGAATATGGCCGGGATAGGGTTTTTTATGTGCCTTAACCTCATTTTCAAAGTCGACTACACACAGCGGTTTCAAAGAGATATCAAGACTGAAACTTATTCAAGCACATGCAAAGATGATAAACATTCAGGCTACTCGCTGGCTTTTTGCATGAAAATAATTTTGAATTGACGCTGCTTTTAAGGTTTTGCAAAATCGATTGCGTCCAAGTACCATTTTATAATATATAAATAATAATTTGAAAATTTTATGCACTTATGCACGCTCAAAGACGAAAACAAATAATCATACATAGTCAACTTCGACAGGCATGCCATACAAACACAAATAAGCGTAGAGATAGCGATCAATCACATCAAAAATATGCATTTCAAAACAAAAGACATCAAATTGCACTTTAAATATAAACCATACTCAACCACCCCCCTCCCTAAAAACTTGGCAATCTCCTGATTGTCATAAATATTAAAGAAAATAAGAGTAAGGGAGATAAGAAAACATCCCTGAAAATTTGATGGCCGAGTCTCTCTAAAAAACGCATGTGCAATTATCCTTCATCTTAGATCGCGTGACTAGATTGTCCCGAACAAACCTATAAATATAAACAAAAAGAAACAAACAAAACATGATTGTGATCAATTGCGACGCGCAAGTGCCCGATGGCACGTCTTTTTGGATTTAAAACGGCCGGATTGCGGCCAACGTCGTAAATGGCTAGGTTGCAGCTCATCAAAAGGTTGCCGGAATGCGGCTAACTTGGGTCGGATTGCGACCTCGATCGACGAAATTATCGTAATCCATGATCGCTGCGTTAAGCGGTAGGTTCAGTGGTTGATCGTCATTGTTAACGCCTCGAATAGAACTAGCGGTAAGGCCTTGCGGTAGCAAGCTACTGCTATATAACCGTTGTCCAGAACAAGCGATTTATCATATTTTCTGCACATCAACACACACATAAACGTACCACGGCAATTGACACAATATAAAAAGACAGAAATAAAATAAAAGAAAAGAAAGAAAATAAAACGAAAACTAACTAACGCTTGGGTTGCCTCCCAAGAAGCGCAACATTTAACGTCATATGCTCGACGCAATTGCTCGATCAATTTTTAGCTCGTGGTGGGTCCACGAGCTCCTTCTTGCTCCTATCACGATTCTTCATATAACCCTCGAAATAAGGCTTGAGTCGATGCTTGTGGACTTGAAAACTTGATTTCTCACTCTCATCGTACAGTGTTGCTACACCATACTCATCCATCTCCTTCATTAGAAACGGTCCACTCCATGCAACTTTAAAATTGGTTGGATCAAACTTACGATCGGAATTATACAGCACTAGTTGACCAACCTAGAACTTCTCGTTCAAAACTTCGTTCGAATTCTTCTTCTTCGTTGTCCAATCCTTGCTATTAGCCTCGCCCTTTTTCTTTGTACGTTTAAAATTCTTGTAGGGGTCGAGGGAAACACATCTTGATTGAACACGTGGCGGCTTCGTCTCTTCTCGTGGCTCAAACTTCGAACGATCTAGTTGTGGTCTCAACTCCACTTTTGGCCCGTTTTTAGGCACGTTCAACTTCATGGGCACTCCATCATCAAATGCCTCTACATTATCAAACTCTTCAATCGTGTCGATGCTCAAGAGCTCATTCGCGCAAGAATCTACTAAATCAATAGTAGAACAATCATTCTTAACAAACGTTGCAGGACTCTTGTGAAATTCTTGAAGTGAAAACGTCACCGTTTCGCCCAGTACGGACATAGTCACCCTCCCCTCATTACATCGATCACCGTACGCGTTGTAGACATAAACGGACGTCCTAACAAAATGGTGTGTTCTCGGTTCTTGCTTTGTATGTCACCAACATCCATAATGACAAAATCGACCGGCACTACTAGCTTGTCTACTTGTACTAAGACATCCTCCACAATCCCCAAAGGTAGCCTTATCGTTCTATCCGCCAATTGTAATTTCATCGTGGTTGGCTTCAGTGGTCCTAGGCCAAATTCCTTGTAAATCGAATGGGGCATCAAGTTTATGCTAGCGCCAAGATCGAGCATTCCTCTTGCCGTTTGTCCATTCCCGAGAGAAATAGTTATGCAGAAACTCCCAGGATCCTTCTCTTTGGGTGGCAAAGGTTTATCACCAACGTCTCTTATCAAAGCCACAGGCTGATTTGTAGCCAGACGCCTTTCCCTTGATGCGAGCTCCTTGAAAAATTTCACAAATGCTGACATTGTCTTTATCACCTCTATCAGGGGGAGGTTAATATTGACATTTTTCAATAAATTATATAGCTCCATGAATCTCTTATTCTCCTTGGCCGGACGTAGGCGACTTGGGAAGGGAACATGATCATAAACAGTCAACTTCTTGGGCGGCGAATTTAAGGAATCGATGGGGTCTTCAGTTGCTGTCGATTTCTTTTTCTTCACTGCTCCCGGTGGTTGGGTCTCGGTCTATTCCTTGTCTCCCTCCTTTCCTAGCTCGATGCAGTTATCCACTTCCTTCCCGCTTCTCAGCACATGAATAGCTGAGGCTTGTTCTGTTTGTCTTGGAAGAGTATTTTTCTCCTTCTTCAATGATGCCATGCCAGTTGCCAATTGTCCCACCATTAACTCCAATCTTCTTAGTCCTGACGAATTTTCAAGAGTGCTTTTGGCCATTTCAGCCATCATCGTTCTCAGTTCTTTCATATCGTCTCGAACTCCCTTCATTTGCTCTTGAACATGTGTGAGGCCGTCTCGGTTCCGAATAGTTTTGGCAACTTGGTTCTGTTGCCAGACTAAAAGTTGATCAGTCGACTGAACTGTAGCAGGTGTTTGCATGTGTGGTGGTCTCTGCCCCGAATGTTGTTGATTCGAATAGTCGTTGTGCCTCACATTCGCCATGTTGGGGTTGGTGACCGATCACGTTTTGCTGCTGGTCGACTCCTTCGTTTCTCCCCGCATCTTGTCTCGCAATGATGGGGCGTGGTGGTGATCTCGGTGGTGAATCGCCGTTTCGAATAGGATTTGCTTCTAACATAATGTTGGAAACTTGATCACAAGCGAAATCAGTTGCTGTTGAGGAATCGTCCTCGGTAAAATCGGGTCTTGGTCTCGGTGGGTTTGAA
>BMAC01000469.1:488182-500175 GCA_014905375.1 Phtheirospermum japonicum
GCCGCTTTGCCGTCACTTTGCCTCACCACTGCCGTCGCTTTGTCGTCAGCCACAAGCCACCACTGCCATGACTAGCCGCCACCTCAAACATACTGTAAGCCATGAGCCACCGCTGCCACGAGCCACCACTGCTTGCCATCCCCACCGCCAACAGCCGAACACCGCCACCACCGCCTTTGAAGGTACTATTTCTATTCTTTTTTTTTAAATTTAAATTTATGTTTTGATTGTTTTATGAATTATATTTTTTTATTTATGAGATTATATAGAATAATTATATAATTAGGATTTAATTTATGAATTGTTGTATAATTAGGGTTTAATTTAGGGTTATTGTGTAATTAGGGTTTAATTTAGGGGTTTAGTTTAGGGATTATTCTACAATTAGGGTTCGATTATACAATTAGGGTTTATCGTATAATTATGGTTTAAATTAGACTTATTGTATAATTAGGGTTTAATTTAGGGTTTTATTGTATTATTAGGGTTTGATTTAGGAGTTATTATATAATTATGGTTTAATTATGAATTTAGGGTTTGATTATGCAATTAGGGTTTACTTTAGGGTTATTGTATAATTAGGGTTTTATTATGCACTTAGGGTTTGATTATGCAATTAAGATTTAGTTTAGGGTTTATTGTATAATTAGAATTTAATTTAGGGTTTATTATATAATTAGGATTTAATTTAAGGATTATTATATAATTAGGGTTTATGTATATAATTAGAGTTTAATTTAGAAGTTATTATATAATTAGGGTTTAATTATGAATTATCTTTTAAAGTGTATGTGATTGTGGTTTTTAATGGTGATCGGTTGTGTTTAATATATATGTTATGGTTTGTTGATATTATATACATGTTGTGATTGGTTTGGTAGACGTCGGTGATGACGTGGTGTATAGCGCCAACCGCGGAGGTTTCGTCCTTCCAATAACGCTTTTCAAAATTATTTTAAAAAATGATGGTGGTTTTGAAAAGTTTTAAATTGTTGGTGATGGTGGTTTTGAAATACCGTGGTGATCGGTACGTGGATGTTGTGTTTAAGATAAGGCGGTGGTCGCTGGTATTCTATTTTTTTTCCTTTCTGCAGAATAAAAGCAGCGGGGGTGTCCCAATGCTATATTTAGGGCAAGTACCGAGGGGAAAAAATCCCCTCGTAAAAACCAAGGGGAGTAGATTTCCTCGTAAAATCCCAAGGGGAATTAATTCCCCTCGGTGTTTTCTGAGGGAAATTTGCTCTCCTCGGTATTTTTAATTTAAAAAATCAATAAAATAGAAAAAGTATATTAACCAATCAATTACCAATTCTCGTGGTTCTAAAACAACAAAACACACCTCATGGCACCTTCATAAAAATTACGACGCTTCGTTGCTTCAAATTTTCAACTTAACAAGTTGATCAATCGTATCGTGGTTATTGTTGGTTGAATTACATGACAGGTAAATACGTAGATGCTTGGTGATATTTTTCTAGTGAAACCCATTGTCAAAATCACACCACCATCTTAAAATGATCGGATATGGTTTATTTTTACGATATTATGTTTTTTTCTATTTTTTTTAAAATTAAAAATATTGAGGGGAATTCTCTCCCCTCGGTATTTTTAATTTTAAATAATTCAAAAAAAAAAAGAAAAAGCATATTTACCAATCAATTACAAATTTTTGTGGTTCTAAAACAACGAAACACATTTCGTGGCACCTTCATAAAAATTACGACGCTCCGTTGCTTTGCGTTTCCAACTCAACGATCATATCGTGGCTACTGTTGGTTGAATTACACGCTATGTATAAATATATACATGCTCGGTGATATTTCTATAGTTAAACCTGGGTCAAAATCACCCCCACGTGCCTAAAATGATAAGATATGGTTTATTTTTACGATATTCTATTTTTTTATTTTTTAAATTAAAAATACCGAGGGTAGAGAATTACCCTCAGAAATTACCGAGAGGAATTTGCTCTCCTTAGTATTTTTAATTTAAAAAAAACAGAAAAAATAGAAAAATTGTATTTACCGATCGATTACCAATTCTTATAGTTCTAAAACAATGAAACACACCTCGTGACACCTTCATAAAAATTATCACGCTTCGTTTCTTTTTGTTTCCAACTTAACAAGTTGATTGATCGTATCGTGGATACTGTTGGTCGAATGACACGACACGTGTAAACACGTACGTGCTTGGTGATATTTTTCTAGTGAAACCCAGGTCAAAATCACTCCACTTTCCTAAAATGATAGTATATGGTTTATTTTTATGAAATTATATTTTTTTCTATTTTTTCTATTTTTCTAATTAAAATATCGAGAGGAGTGGATTCCCCTCAGAAAATACCGAGGGGAAGTAATTCCCCTCGGGTTTTTTAAATTAAAAAAAATAGAAATATGCTTTTCAAAATTGTTTAGTAAATATAATAAGGTAATAAAATAAATTATGCAAAAGGTAAGAAAACATGGGCGAGAAAACTGATCATTTTCCCTCAATTAATGTAAGTGCAATGTTTAATGTAAAATATAGTGTGAATTGTCTATGAAGTGCCAACACCATCACCCAGCCTTCTTAGCGATTGGGCTTTCAAGTCCACTTAATAGTGGATCGGTGGCCCAAACGAAAGTCAAAAGACTTCTAGCTCATAGTTCAATTGGACATTTCCCACTTAATCGTGACCTTGCACATTTCCCCCCTTATGAGACATTCCAGACCAGAGTTGACTACTTCTATCCATTCCTCTCTCCCGAAAAGTCTTTTCCATATTCATCGACCCAAAAACCCTTTTTTCTCTTCTCTTTGTTTTTTTCCTCCATCTCCTTACTTTTGTAACTCTATCTCCTGATCAATTACTAATTCTCGTGGTCCTAAAACAACGAGACACACCTCGTGGAACCTTCACAAAAATTACAACACTTTATTGCTTTTGCGTTTCCAAATGAACAAGTTGATCCATCGTATTATGGTTACTATAGGTCAAATAAGACACATGTAAATACGTACATGTTCAGTGATATTTTTCTAGTGAAACTCGTGTCAAAATCACCACACGTGCCTAAAATGATAAGATAAGATTTATTTTTACGTATTTATATTTTTTCCTATTTTTATTTTTTTAATTTAAAAAACTGAGGGTCTCCCCTCTATTTTTTAAAATTAAGAAAATTTGAAAAAAAAAGAATTTTCTGAGGGGGTATATTTCCCTCAAAATCCCGAGGGGATCTAAAAGGGAATTTACTCCCCTCGGAACTCTGTAAATCCTTGAAAAGCCTTCGGTATTACCTTAGGTAATAATGGCGGCAAACATTGGCGTCGTATTTTCGAAGGAATTACCGAAGGTAGCTAGCGAAGGTCGTTGCCTTCAGTAATGCACTCGATAATTATTGCCCTCGGTAATGCCCTCGTAATTTGCGAGGGCAATATTTAGGTGTTTCCTCACTAAATTACTTTTTTTTTTGTTATGTAAAATCTAGTGTGAAGTGTAAGTTTGAGTTTGAAGCACAATAATAAAGAGTGTTGTAATGTAATAATAATGAGTTTATATTTTCGAGTGCAAGCCTTCTATGTGAGAGGTTAAAAGGTTTTCTTCTTCCAAAAAGAGATTACTAATGTAATAAATTATCTTTTAAGTTTTTAATAAAATAAAGGCTTATGCCTCAACTTATTAATTTATGTATATAAATTAAATATCTTGTACGCCTAGAGTGGGAAACGAACCAAGATTATGCTTATTAGTTGGTGAAAGAATCGGATAGCTTGTAATTCAACTTCTAGAAGTTAGACGCTTTGGTGACGTCTGTAAAATAAACTAGAGGTGGTAATCTTTCGACTGGTGGCGTCGCAACCCATCTCACCCGTATCTAGTTTGGTCAAAGAGATGTATGAAATTATAGAGATAATTTAATTTTACGAAAGTATGTTGTAGACTATTCCCATTATCGAAGAAGAAAAGAAAGAGCAAAAAAAGGCTTTGAAATAGAAAAAATGTGGACCTTTTAGCTCAAATAGCAAGTGGAGGTACTACCGTAAGAGTAGCATCGAAAAAGCCCGCCAACATAACATTAAATCGACTTAAAGTAGAACTGCTAATTCATGTAGGGCTTGTTTGGACTAGCATTCGTTAGAATTCTGAATTCTAATATTCAGAATCGTGAGGTATTCAGAATTATGTGAATAGAAAGAATTCTTGTTTGTTAGAGTATTCAAAATCCTTTACTTTTTTACTGTAGATGTCAAATCATGTCTGAAAAGTGGTTGATAATGTATTATTATATGGGAAAATTCTCATATACTCCAAAACATAAAACCAATTGCCCTAAAGTTCCATAATAATCCAATTACTATAACAATATATGAAACTACCCTTAATAGATTTTTCTCAATAGGAGCAGTTGAAACAGTCAAATTATGACTACTAATAAAACTCATTTAATGCAATTCAATCTTTTCAAACTTGAAGTTTAACCAATAAAGTAAAAGAAGATAAAAAAGTTAATTGCAACTTTGCAAAAAACGTAGAGAAAAAGACAACTAGGTATCTATGGGTTCCACACATCATCTTTCTATAATCTAAATTATATGAAATGCTAGTACATGAGTAATCACGAACTACTCTGTTAAAGTTACAAACTACTTTGTTCAGATTGCGAACCACGTACTACTTTGTTAAAATTACAAACTACTTTGTTCATATAAGAGTACTAAATTACCCTTTTTAACTATCTTATTTTGTTCTTCAAAAATTCAGAACTACTCGTGTAAATTCAGAACTACTCATTTAAATTCAGAACTACTCGTGTAAATTTTGGAACTATTCTTCAAAAATTTAGAACTACTTGTGTAAATTTCAAAACTACTCATGTAAATCCAGGACTACTCGTGTAAATTCAGAACTACTCGTGTAAAACTTGAAAAATTACACACTACTTCGCATAGTTTTTGGGAAATTATATACTACTTCGCATAATTACACACTAGTATAGTATAACTATTTTAGTAATTCTCAAATATTGATAACTATGATACAATTCCTAACACTAGTAAAAACAATGAAAGCTATTATTGTAACAGACAAAACTCATTGCCACTTAGACAGGATTAATAATAATGTAGATATTGTCGTTAGGTGTCGTATTACTGACGTTTATTTTCCTTTAATTTTATAGTATTTTTTGTACTCTCCATTTTCTCCAAGAACAAATAAAAACAAAAATATAATCATGGAGAAAAGATATCATTTGTCCCATGATATCCTTAATAGAGTATACGAAAATCTATTTATAATAGGAAAAAATTACATGATTCGCACCCATATGAGAATAACTAAAATTGGAATCAATAAATTACAATATATATAATAAAGGGGAAATTCACATATGAATTAGAGAGAGATAAAGTTGTGGACCGATGAAAAGGAAATGGAAAGAGAGTGTGTGCATAATTATAAAAGTTAATTAGGCTATTTATGATGTAAGGGTAGTATTGATAATTTAAATGTAAGTTTTGATTAAATAGGAAGTATTTGTACTATATGGGAATAAAAAGAGTCAATGGATTAAATGGAAAATGGGGATTATGTATTTGTATTATATGGGAATTTTTCCTTATTATATTGTATTTGATGTCAAATCATGTCTGAAAAGTGGATGCTAATGTATTATTATATTGTATTTTATGTCAAATCATATCTAAAACTGAATGATAGTGTATTATTATATATTTAGTAATATTTAATTATTTAGTTGTAAGATATTGTTGTTTAAGTATTTAATTTTTTAGTCTTAAAATAAACGAGTATTCAGTATTCTGAATTTCGAATCCAGGATTTGAATTCCTAGCCCAAACAGGCCGGTAGAGATGTGCGTAATGTGTAACAACAAGTCTTAGTTGAGACTATAGGTGAGCATAATTTCTAAAACCCTACCATTTATATCGTTCTTTCAATTAAGATTGTGATTTGAAATATTTAATGAGAGTTGCACTACATTCTTGATACAATTTTGTTTTGGGAGTAAAATGCACCACCTCAATCGCACCGCACCGCATTTATATAATTTTAATATTTATAAAAATTATGTTTCCTTTCTATTATATAGTTGAATGAATAATAATGAACATATCAAGGCTCAATTATTTGATAATTAAATAAACTTAGATTTGTATTTTGAATTCCAAATAAAATGTATTTTACAAGTTAAAAAAATGTTGCTTTTATAAATATATTGATGGACACAGCACATCATGTAATAACAAAATGTCAACAACTCCTTGAAAATGATGTTACATGTGACACGGAGACAAATTACTAATGCATGCGATATAAGATGACAAACAATAGAAGTCATAAGCTCTTGTAAATTTGCCAATAAATAAACTAATATTTTATGGACGGATGATACAGTTCTCACTTTTTTTAAAGTACTCTTATATTTCATCTTTATACTCTTATATCTGTTCAATTAATAATATTGCATAATTTACTTATTATTCACAGCAGTTGTAAAGACGTAAAGTGAAAAGATCTTGAGTCAGCTGAATGTGCAATGGAAGGTCTTTCGGATGGGATATCGGGTACAACATGAATAGGAAGCCAAAGCAGGGTTCGTCATATGCCTACCTACCTTGAGTCGAATCTAATCAATATTCAAGACCAAAGATATATTATAATTTATAATCAAGATAACATATTATAAAAATATTATATTTTAAATGCAAATAACTTTAAAGAGAGTGCAAAATGCATTTTATTTGCAGACTCATCTTATTTTGAAATAAAAAAATTTTCCAATTTTTTATATCAATGAGTCGCAATAGCTACGAAAAAATTAATTGATCGAAATAGTCAACGACATACTTCAATTTATTAAAAAGACCGCAGTTTAAAATTATATTCTTAATCAAATCGTAACAAGCGATTCAATTAAGAATTGATGGCCACTTAAGCTTAATTTCCTGAAAGATTCACTCGAGAAATTTCCATCCGCGACTAATCCAAATATTGACGAAGCTATTTATGTACTTACAAATTAAGTTCTAGGGGCACGTGGTCAGCATGCGACACTGGTAAAGGCTAAAAAATCTTAGGCCACACAAAATTAAATAACATCAGAAAATTATTAAAATAGGCTGGTTGCTTCTTAATTTTTCCAGAAAAAACAAAAGGCACGAAACACACACTAGCTAGCTGGATGTTCCCATCTCCATCTTGAACCTGCATATTGGCCCTAATCAAATTTCTTCTCACCACCACCACCACCACCACCGTATGGCCTCTCTAGTCACTAACGGAATTTCGCCCTTTCATTCACAAGCCGTCTCCGAGCTCTCCAAAGGTTGTCTATTTCACCCGAATTCGAAATCCCCCAATTTCAGAAACCTCAATTCAAGAACTCCCTTCAAAATTAGGGCTGACGTCGGATACGAATCGAAGACCAGCGTCGACTCACCAGGTAAGAAACCCTCAAATTCATCATCTGATGACGATGACCCACTTCATAAATTCTTGAAAAGAGATTACAAATGGGGCTTTAACCAAGAAATCGACTCCTTCACTATCCCCAAGGGTCTATCCGAAGAAACTATCAGATTAATATCTTCTCGAAAAAACGAACCGGACTGGATGCTGGATTTCAGATTCAAATCCTACTCCAAATTTGTCAACATGAAGGAGCCCAATTGGTCCGACAATCAATACCCACCAATCAATTTCCAAGATATTTGCTATTACTCCGAGCCCAAAAACAAACCTACTCTAAACAGCCTCGACGAGGCCGACCCTGAGCTTGTTAGGTACTTTGATAAACTCGGTATCCCTCTGAATGAGCGTAACAGATTAGCTAACGTAGCCGTTGATGCCGTTTTAGACAGCGTCTCGATCGCCACCACTCATCGCAAAACCCTAGAAAAATCCGGCGTCATCTTCTGCTCGATTTCAGAGGCAATTCGTGAATATCCCGATTTAATTAAAAAATACTTGGGAAAAGTCGTCCCTGCTGATGATAATTTCTATGCTGCGTTGAATTCGGCTGTCTTCAGTGACGGATCATTTGTCTACATCCCGAAAAACACAAGGTGCCCTATGCAGATATCGACATATTTCAGAATAAACGCCATGGAGACGGGCCAGTTCGAGCGGACACTAATAGTCGCCGACGAGGGTAGTTTCGTCGAGTATCTAGAAGGTTGTACCGCCCCGTCTTACGATACTAATCAGCTCCACGCAGCCGTTGTTGAATTATACTGCCACGCGGGCGCTGAAATTAAGTACTCGACCGTGCAGAATTGGTATGCTGGGGACGAGGCGGGTAAAGGTGGGATTTTTAATTTTGTGACCAAGAGGGGTGTGTGCGGCGGTGCCCAGTCAAAGATCTCGTGGACCCAGGTGGAGACGGGGTCCGCGATCACTTGGAAGTACCCGAGCGTGATTCTGGAGGGGGACGGGTCGGTTGGGGAGTTTTATTCGGTGGCATTGACGAATAACTGCCAGCAGGCGGATACGGGGACGAAGATGGTGCATAAGGGGAAGGATACGAGGAGTAGGATTATATCGAAGGGGATATCGGCTGGGCGGTCGAGGAATTGTTACAGGGGGCTGGTGCAGGTGATGTCGGGTGCGGATAATGCGAAGAACTCGTCACAGTGTGATTCGATGTTGATTGGGAATAATGCGGCGGCTAATACTTATCCGTATATTCAGGTAAATTTGTTTGAATTGCCTCTGTGCAATTTTATTTAAATGTATTAAGTTTTTTAATTATGTATATGCGGGGGTTAATACTTATCTGTATATTCAGGTAAATTTGTTTGAATTGCCTCTATGCGGTTTTATTTATTTGTATTAAGTTTTGAATTATGTATATGTGTCGTTTAATTGCTTTAGTTGATTGATTCACGTTGCTATGATGATCTTGAATGATCTAAATTATTGTTTCTCTGTTCTTGGAAGCTGGGTTTTGTCTTGATTAGAGTTCGAGTACTCTGTTTTCGTAGAGATTTTTTCTTGTTTTTGTCTTTTATATTTTTGGATATGGGCTGGTTGGTGAAACTCCTTGCTGATAATTTTTTTTTCCTCATATTTTTGGTATACAACTTAACAATATTAAGGAAATGTTTTATGACAACTTACGTGCTGCAGCTGGAAGTTGATCGGTAGAAAGTGTCTTTTGTTGGGAGGAAAATGGGTTTTAGATGAATAGCTGTCTTCGATGGTGTTTGATGTTTGTGTTTTCCATTTTTGCAATGTCCAGAAGTTTGGATATATTTTCATTTTGAAAATTTTATTTCCGCCCAAGAATATTGCTTTTTTTTAATGGAAGAATGATTAATATTTGAGAATGTGAATGGGTATAAGATGAAAATTTAATGATTGAATTGATGTGATATGAAAATAGTAAAAGAATGATTGAAAACTATTGGGAAGAAATTATAGGAAAGAGACAGAACCTTTTGAACTGAGAAAATTATTTTAGTAAGGGCAATATGGTCATTTAGTATCACTTCTTAATTTATTTATGTGCACAAACCTCAATTACATCTATTAAGTAGTAGTGAATTTTTGCAGGGAAATGTGTAGGAATGATTGTTTCTTTTTGAAAAGTATGTCGATGAGATTGATGAGAGAAAAAGTGAATATAGTGTATTTTTGTAATTTTGTAATTTTTTTTTTATATATACAATCACAACTCTGGGGCAGAAAAATTCAGTCTGTTTATTATTATTTCTTTCTTTTTATGTCAATAGGCGAAAAACCCCACAGCCCGCATTGAACATGAAGCCACGACCTCGAAAATTGGTGAAGATCAGTTATTCTACTTCCAACAGAGAGGTATCGATTATGAGAAAGCTATGGCTGCTATGATTTCTGGGTTTTGTAGAGATGTCTTTAATGAGCTGCCGGATGAGTTTGGTGCGGAGGTGAATCAGCTCATGAGTTTGAAGCTCGAAGGGTCAGTTGGTTAGGCTGTTGCTGAGGCAAAAAAACAAAACAAAAAGGCATCGATGTGCTGCCTGAAGCTGAATCAGCTCACGAGTTTTGAACTTTTTGGTTTTGATATGTATTGAAATGTAATTTTATACTGGCTTAATGTTTAGACCACAAACATGTCTTTGTAAAGGTTTAAGTCATACTAGTTTATGTTTTGTAAGTTTATCTTGGCAGTGGACATCTGGGATTTATAAAATAATTATCTTGTCTGTGCGCCTTTTTTTATTTTTTATTTTTGTTCTTGTACTTTTATAAATGTATGGAATTTCATTTATCGCTGTTTTGTCTTTTTATTAAAAAAAAACAAAAAAAACACTACTTCTGATAGTGTTTTTTCTCCAACCACTTCAGCTTTGCTGCGATTGCTTGTGGTTTACATTTGGACTTTTTCTCATTTTGGACAAACCACCGAACGTATTCCAAATAGGGTGCGGCTATCAGGATCCGGATCCGGATTTTCTTTTTTTTAAACTTCTCATTCTTCCTTCTCTCAAACAAAAACAGTAGTGATGCCCAATGGTTTGGCCAAAACACCGGTTCGAACCGTCGGTCAACGGTTTGATTAACCGTTGATCGACGGTTCGAACCGGAACCGGAACTGCCAATAAGGCGGTTCGGTTTCGATTTGAACATTTTCCAAACCATGAACCGGTGGCTCAAACCGCCGATTTTTTTTTTTAAATACTTATAAAATATTCATTTTTAAGTCATTTTTTAACATTAAACTCGTTCGATATTTTGAATTGGTGATCAACAAAAAAATGTTTATCTTATAAGTAATAGACCTAAGATCGCAATGGAGGTATTAGTCGTTCTTGGTCTAGCAACAATTCAATAAACTGATGACAATTTATAACTTTCGTCCACTCTAAGTGTATGTTTGGTAAGCATAATAAGCTAGCTTATGTCTTATTTTGAGGACTTATAAGCTCTCTGTATTTAAATAAGCCTTGTTTGGTTGCATGAGTTTATTTGAAAAGTCTGAGCTTATCTCAGATGCTACTATTACAAACTTTTCAAATAAGCTCATGGAGCTTTTTGATTTTATTCCTATTTTAACCCTTTTATTTTTTTAGAAAACTACACTATTATTTTGTTAGATATTATTATTTTTTTTAATATCACCACTTTATTAATTGTTAGATAAATATCTAAGAATTATTTCAGTATTGTGAAATTATTATTATTATTAATTAAATAAATATCTAGAGTAATTTTAGTATTGTGCAATAATAATAATAATAATATTATTATTATTATTATTATCTTGATTATAAACTGGTGTATAAAGGAAATTAAAAAAAATTATCTCCCCAATCTGTTAAATAAAGTATTGTGCAATTATTGAAAATAATAATAATAATAATAATAATAATAATAATAATAATAATAATTAATTAACTAGATAAATATCTAGAGTTATTTTAGTATTGTGCAACAATAATAATAATAATAATAATTATAATTATTATAATTATTATTAGCTTGATTATAAATTGGTGTATAAAGGAAATAAAAAAAATCCTCTCCCCAATCCGTTAAAAAAAGTATTATGCAATTATTGAAAATTATATATATATATATATATAACGAGATTGGTAATAGAAACAATAATAATTAAACTTACAATCTTAATATTTATATCCTAATATTATATAAAAATAAATAAATAATAGTATTAACACTATTATTTTAAACATGTACTTTTGTGTAATTTTGTATTTTTGCAGCTAAATTTGCCAAACGCTTTTATTTAGATCAGCTAGCTTTTCAGCTATTAGTCATCAACTATTAGCTCTCAAATAACTTATCAGTCATCAGCTAGCTTATCAGCTTTGTCCGCCAAACATACCCTAAGTCCGCTCTAAGGTAAGTAAAATACGAGAAATTATGGTGCACTTGATATTATGGTGGGGAATTGCAATTTAATATATAACTTAATTCAATTGTTTAAAGTAACAATTTTTAATTTTAAATTCGAGTATTTGAAAATTGTTAATTCTTTTTTTAA
>BMAC01000469.1:500200-512166 GCA_014905375.1 Phtheirospermum japonicum
AATTGGTGTATAAAGGAAATAAAAAAAAAATCCTCTCCCCAATTCGTTAAAAAAAGTATTATGCAATTATTGAAAATTATATATATATATATAACGAAATTGGTAATAGAAATAATAATTAAATTTAATATCCTAATATTATATAAAAATAAATAAATAATAGTATTAACACTATTATTTTAAACATGTACTTTTGTGTAATTTTGTATTTTTGCAGCTAAATTTGCCAAACGCTTTTATTTAGATCAGCTAGCTTTTCAGCTATTAGTCATCAACTATTAGCTCTCAAATAACTTATCAGTCATCAGCTAGCTTATCAGCTTTGTCCGCCAAACATACCCTAAGTCCGCTCTAAGGTAAGTAAAATACGAGAAATTATGTGCACTTTGATATTATGGTGGGGAATTGCAATTTAATATATAACTTAATTCAATTGTTTAAAGTAACAATTTTTAATTTTAAATTCGAGTATTTGAAAATTGTTAATTCTTTTTTTAATTTATTATTATTTCTATTTACTCACTTAAACTAAAGTTTCAAATATATATAATTTTTTTTAACTTCAAATATTTTAAATTATTCAATTTCTTTTTAATTAATTCAAAATTTCAAAGTGTTAATTCTATTTTCTCACTTAACCTCATACATTTAAAAAAAATTATAATAATAGAAAAATAAAAAAATTTAACTTCAAAATTTTCAAATATTTAATTAAGTTTCTTATTTTAACTTCTAATATTTTAAATAGTTCAAGTTCAATTTCTTTTAAACTTTTTTGAATTAATTCAAAGTGTTATTAATATTTTTTCACTTAACTTCACGTATGTTTTTTTAAATAAAACTAAAAATAAACATAGGGAACAAAACCAAAATATATGAATTTTAAAAGTTAAAAAACTATAATAAAAAAAAAGGGATCAACCGGCCAACCGAACCGTGAACCGGCGGCTCACAAACCGCCAGCAATCTACCGGTTTCACGACTCGGTTGCGGTTTGAAGTTTTTGGGCAAACCAAAATGACGGTTCGAACTGTTTGGGCATGTCTAAAAACACCACTCTTGGCGGCAGATCTGCAACTACTATTGACGATCTCCTGCCAAAGGAACACCTCTCTCCTCCCTCACAAACACAATCAATTCTTTTGGTCTTTTACTCTTAATTTGTGATGTTTTTATTGTTTGCTCCGCTTTTCTTTTTACGGAAAAACTCATATATACGTGATTTTGTGTGATCTATTCTCTTATTACCACTATCTCTCATATATATTAATACAAAATCCTCCTATTCTATGTGTTTGCTTCTCATACTTTGTTAGCTTTGGAAAATATTCTAGTGCTTTGGTGTCACCGAACCTAATATCTACCTAATTTAATATTTTTCTTTTATATGTTTTTACCTAATTTAATATATTTGTATCATTATATTTTTTCTAATTTAATATTTTCTTTTACTATATGTTGCATAATTCAGTATTTTCTTTATCATATATTGCCTAATTCATTATCTTACTTTTATTATACTAATAAAAATAAAATAAATAAGTCATGTTTAATTAGAAAAAATATATATAAGCTAAAATTAATTTTTATTTATAATGAAAGTTGAAATAAACTTACTTTTAGAATTTTAATATTCTATTTAAGAAAAATACGAGTTATATAAAATTATTACAAAAGAGAAATAAATATAAAATATATAAACTTAAATTTGGATATCTAATCCTAATATAATGAATTGAGAACAAAATTAAAAATCTATATGAAAAACCATTGTAATGCTAAATAAATAAAAAAGAGAGAGAGAGAGAAACAACAACAACAACAACTAATAATAACAAATTATTACACCTAGAAAAGTAAATATTAAATATATTCTAAATCTTCTTATCTAATTACAATAAGATGAGTTGATAAACATATTATATATCTATATGAACAAATTAATGTCTTACGCAGAAAAAAAAAGGAAAAAGGAAACAATAATAATAATAAAATAATATTACATATACTAAAAGTTAGACATACGACGTTTTTTAATAGAATTATTAGTGCCTTATAGATTTTAATTTTTTATCTCACATATTTACATTGCAGATGAAGATGGGGTGTGTTGCTTTAGTTTTGTGTTTAAATATCAGCGTCGACCCGCCGGATGTAATAAAGATATCTCCTTGTGCACGGCTGGAATGCTAGATCGGTATAATATTGCCCTGTCTTTCTCTACCGATAGATGTTTTGTTATATTGTCATTGGCTATGATTGATTGCTTGATTTTTTTTTCCTGCTTATGGGGTTATGTTTCTATGTTGAATTCCACGTGTTTTGAATATTTTGGGGCAACTGGTTGATTTTTTTTCCAAAAATCTTTTCATATGAATACAACATTTTGTCTGCCATTCTATTTATAAAAGCATTTAACGTAAAGCATGTGGGAATTTAACATATTTTTCACGGGTTAATATGTACCTTCTACCCTTTGCGATATTTTGGTTGTAAACAATTGTTCCAAATTGTAGCTTCTTGATTGCATTAGGTGAGTTTAGATATTCAACCTCTAATAATCAATGGCCTTAATCAAAATTAATAGCAAACTAACATTTAAATAGACTAATGCTACGTATCTTTCCTCTAATAAACTAACATTTAGATATTCTTTCTCTACGACTTCTGTCGTCGTTATGGAAATCCGGTGGGGCTTATTAAGGTTGTAAGCTTAAACATCTTAGTTCAATTTTGAGAGTTGCCAATTTGATATACTTAAAGAACGTAAAATAATATGTTCTGAGTTAGTTCAATTGACAGTGTTTTATTATTATTTGCATTTAAACTGATCTTTTGTTAAACATTAGATTTGAGAATTCTATAACTATTTTGTGTTTCTCTATAGCATCGACCGACACTAAAGAATTCTATAATTATTTATGGAATGTTTGGTGGAGAATAATGAAGGCGGCGGAGAAGAGGTGGTTGATGAGGATTTCATGTCTGAAATTATGGACATAGGTATAATTTTTTTCAAATTAATTCTATATCTATTTCTTCAAAGTTACAGGGACGCACAATCCCAAATTGTTCAAATTAACCTTGGTCGTCTGGATTTATTTTTGGGATTGGATTTTAAATATGAAATACATAGGATTGTGTAATGTTCAGTGCGGAACAGATTGGTTTGAGATGATGCTTGTGATATGGGATTTGGGTTTTTAAATTTTTTTTGGACTTTTGATATTATTTTGTGCTTGATTTATTGATATTTGTGGGGTAACTATGTTAATTGTTTCTCCTTCCAATCATCAACAATTTCTGCAGCAAACCTCCCCAAATTCGACCTCCCAAAACCCTAGACGAAACCCAGTGTAATTTATTCGAATTATTGTTTGACTTAATATTTAGTATCTTTACATTTTCCTATTTTAGTTCTTCTTTTTGTACCATATGGATTTTCGGTCGATGATGACTTTGTTTTTTTATTTCTGGCTTCATTTGTTACAATGAATTTTGTCTTTTCCAGATTGCGAGAAGATAAAGCAATGGAATCGATAAAACACGCTTTGAAAGCTCTGAAAAAGCGGCATTTACTTGAAGAAACAACTCATTTGCCTGCTATTATCGCTATCTCTTGCCCGATTGTGTCACAGGTTACTGAAAGAGGATTTTATTTATGTTTACATCAATTTAATGGTTCTATTGTACAGTCTTGATATTGGAATTTCAAGTCTTTGCACATGAGTTTGAAATATTTGAAGTTAGATGTACAGTGAAAATTTGTGTTGGATTTGGATTATGTTAAAGCTTACCAGAGTGTGTCTGAGTTTCAATCTTATTTCAAAAATACCCAGTTATCTTTCAAAATAACAAAGTTCCCCCATTGACAATATGTTTCTGTTTATAGCTAGCATCCATTGAGTGTGCGTATTTCTGAAAGAAATGTAATTCTCAAGAGAGCATTTATAAACCTTGAGGGGGTATTTATAAGTTTAAAAGATGAGTGGGCTGTTTTGTAATTAGATTAAATTTCAGGGTAGTTCTTATATCTTTTCTGAAAATTACGGTAAGTGCTTCTGAATTATAAGTTCTTATTGTATATATGCACTACTAATGCTTATGCAAACCTTTTTTCCTCATGCTGCAGAATTTGTGGTTCATGTACTGGACAAAATCATTGCAAGGTATATTGTGATTAAAATTTGTATACAAAATCACCGTTGAGACGAAAAGGGCAAATTTTGACGTGTGAAGTTGAAAATTGGAATGTTTTAGACTATTGAGTGTCGTAGATTTGTTTGCAGCTGCTAATACTATGTGGTTGTTGCTAGAACCACATTGCTTTTAACGTGAATTTTGAATTTTGTGAAAAAACTATTTATAACTTATTAGGTCATGCCTAAGTACTTTTAATGTGTAATTCATGAACTTGTGAAAGAACTATTCAAATACATGATTTTAAGAATCATGATCCGTGGAGGTTAAACACATTGAATTACAAGTTGGAGTGATCATAAATGAAATGTAGGCGTCGAAGTGCGTTTTAATTTTAAGTTCTAATTTTTAATCAATTTGAAATATTAAATAAGTGAAATTTGGAATTGTAAATAATAATTAAAAAAAATGTCTACAACTATAAGTATTGTACTTTATATCTTTGATGACAATCAATTTCCATATTTTTGAAATACATCATCTTCAAGTTTATTATATAACAGATCTTAATAAGTAAAAATATGTGTTTAACTTTTAATTATTGTAAAAATTGAGTTTGAAAATCTTATAAAACAAAATTTGAGAACAAATAAATTTGATGTCCGGGTCTAATTTCATTACTACACCAATTAAGTATGCTCAGACCTCACATATAACTTACCTAGCATGCATTGAGGTGCCTTGAGAATAGAGGGGAATGAAATATTCTATCAACTTCATCGTAAGATCACCCAATGAGAAAACATGTATTTTAGGTGTCTACATGATTAATGTTTGAATTCTCCCAACTGCCTGATGTGGGAATTGAGTCCTTTTATTGTCTAATATGGCTTTGAGTGTATATGTTTAAAAAAAATAAAATTGTGGGTTGTTGTTTCTCCCTTTTTAGAAATCTTCTTGGGTTTTTAAGTTCGGTTGACAGTGTTTTAAATGTATGTCTTAAAAATTAAAATATGACCTTACTTTTGGAGAAAGAGAGAAAATAAAAAATAAAAAAGAGAATTAACTATCCATCGATGATGTATTATGTTTTTTGATTTATTTTTGTCGCCGTTAATTTCTGTACTGAAATACTTAGTTTTATCTTATGTACGTATAAATTTATGTATGGTTCTCAAATATCAGAATAAGGTATACGTTTTTCCTTTGAGATGGCTTCATATTCGCATGTATCCTTTTTCAAATGAGTATACAGATGGAATTTTGATCAGGCACTAGAAATTTAATCCTAAGCTTCAAAAGACATACAAAGTATCTACTGATATTTCCCTTGCATATGTAGGGATAATCACTGAATCTACCCTTAAAATTGTATGGGATCATCTTCAACAGTTAGTCTACTCTTTTGGGGATGTGATATTTTGGTGGACAGTGTTTTGTTTAATGTGTGATAAAGACATTGTCAACTTGAAAAATGATCTAAAATAGATATTGTCCATGTCTAAATAACACGTTCCTTTCTTTTTTTTCTTTTTTTTTTTTGTTCAATATTTTGATGTTTTAATGAGTGAAAAAGTGTAGACTAGAGTTCAGAAATAGACAGAGTATCTAACAGAGTCTAATTTTATATTACACCAATTCAGCATTTAGAAATTTTGACATTCACCCTTTGAGATATAAATTTTATCTGACAACAGTCTATTTTTCTTATGTGGCTGTGAAACTTATTTTACGCCAACTCAAAATTTAGAGACTAAGACAATCATATAGAGATGTAAATTTTATCTGGCAATCTATTTTGCTTATGTGGTTGTGGAGTTTTTTTACATTTCACGATTCACAGCCTGTTTTACTTATATGGCTGTGAAATCACGATCCATGAAAGATGCTCTAAGGATCCTAATTGCACGAGTTCCACACCAAATATAGTTATTTGATTGATTAAAAAGGTCAAACATCACAAAAAGAATATCAAGTCCCACACCAAATATGAAGAAAAGGAACTTAAACTAATAAATTTGACCATTTCAAAGAATAAAGGGAAAGTGGGTAGATACTGGGAGTCATTTTATGTTAATAAACTATTTGATTGAAATACGGTATTTTCATATTTTGTCTAAATAAATACAGCGTGAAGTTCTTGAAAAAGATAAATTAATTAAAGTTAAAATTAAAGTGTGCCGATTTTGTTAATTACTCTATAAACTTTGAAACTTAGCTCAAATACATATGGAAACAAGAACTTCGATACATGTTTAATGGAAAGGAAATTAAATGAAAAACAAATTTAACAAGAATCCTGAATTTACATATGCAAACAAGAACTTTGGTCTTAATTATATTTTCCACCTCTCGAATGAATATGATAAGATTATAAATTTTAAATTTGATATCTCTCAAGGGGTCATTAATATTTTCACGATTTCGGTTGTCTTCGGGTTTAAACGTCACATTAAGGTTAATTTGCTATGTTTAACAACTAATCCCGTGGATTGCATGCATAAATGCACTTGAACATTATTCATTGTGAAAAAAGATGTAATGTAAATAGAAATATACAAGAACTTGAACAATTTTTATATTGGAACGAGACACCACATAAGTTTAAAATACAATTATACTTTAAGGTTTTTTATTTTATTATTATAGCTATCACAAATCTTTCAAAAGTGTCATTATAAAACTCGCGTATAATGTACAATATATTTTCTTTATTTCACAATATTGATATTTAAGATCATAAAAGGTTGAAATTTTTTTGTTGCGACAAAAATGATATCATTGTAAACAAAACAACTAAAGTAGCATAAAAAATTCAAAATTTAAACTGAAACAATTTTTTTTCCTTTTGATATAATAATTCACATTCTTAATTATTTTTTTGATAAATTTCATCTTTTTAACATTTTTTATATGTGCCTGCGATTTTCGCGGGCTTTCACACTAGTGATATATATATATATATATATGTATATGTATATGTATATAGAATTCGTCATCTACAGAAAAAAGTGAATTAATAATATGATTGTTACAAATTAATATATGAAAAACAAGTATGAGAAAATAAAACACACACAAAAAAAATATATTTGGATTTCCATAAATAAATACACAAAAAACTATATATTTATACTTCATTCTCACACAATTTGAATTGATCTTTTTGTCAACAATTTCCAAAATATTGTTTATAGTCTACAAAAACTATATTTTTATATGACCCCACAAAAATGAAAATCAAACCAATAGATAATCAAACACAATTAAAGAAAGAGCCTATAAGTTTGGATATAAACACAAAATCAATGAAAAAGCAACAACTATGGATGGAATTGAGAGCATTGAAAAGTTGTGGGGCCATTTGTCAATTTGAACTAATATGGGACCAAAATGCCACCAACCATAAGTTGTGGGACCAAAATTGTAATTTTGCTCATCTCTATGCAAAGTAAAACTTTAATCTTCTGAACCAAATAGTGAAGAATTATATATACATCTCCAAGTTCTTTACTTATTAGTGAAGAATTAACATTTTAAGTTAGTTAATGCCATCTTTAAATAAGAATGTTAAAACTTGACAATAAGACAGGCTACAGCCTCTGGCAACCGCTCTACAAGCTACGCAAACTTCATCTACTTACAAATCAATTATACAAACAAGAACGAGTAATTTGCATATTGCACCAAAAACTACACTCAATTAGCATGATGCACCCTAACTTTGTGCTTAGGTCTTTAGAGAACTAATAATGTGCATGCTGCAGGGTCTTTATAATCACTATTTTAAAATTTCTTTTAAATAATATGATTTCATATAAGAGTTCTTAAAACATCATTAATGCAAGAAAATCTTAAGCCTTTTACATCCACCATCATTGTGATTACATTGTGACTGTAATCATGTCAGCATATAATTCACTTTGTGAAAATCGAAAGTCTTTAGTTCCTATTGATAAACACAAAATAAACAATGAGACAACTAGTAACTACGATTGATAAAAAATGTCAACCTAGACACACATACGCACAAAAAAAGGCCTGGATTTGTTAAGCATAAAAATATTTTTTTAACAAAAAATGTTTGCATGAATCACTATATCACAAATGTGAGAGAAAAACATAATAATTTATAATTATTATAAGAGGCAAAGATAAAAAAGATTAATATTAAAAATAAATAACAAAACTTAGGTTTAGGGCTGTTAGAGTTGAGTTTATGTGTCTTTGTTCTTCCCCGAGTAATGCTTGTTGTGTCGTGCCTTCACCGCCTCGGCAGAATTCTTAGATTCAAAATTAGAATTTGAACCATAATTTCTGACCCCACTATGATCTACTGTGCAAGTAGCTTTCTTCTTGATCTAGCACCCACCATCTCAACCTCCTCGGATGAAACTGGATCAACATCCATCTTATTTTATTATTTTTCTTGGTATTTCTGGTTTTAGCCATCGAATTGATAATTTTAGAGACGAGAGATAGGGTTTTGTAAGATTCTGAATGGGATGGATTTTAAAGATAATATTTAGGATGAGAGGTTTTTGAGGATGTTTTTGATTAAAATCAATGAAAATAGGTCACTAATTAAAATAGATTAAATATTCTAAAAATAAAGTGAAAATAAATATAACCACAGTTTGGTATTAATGAGAAAAAAAACTAACTCGTCACATAAAATTTGGATGAATTTTGTCATGAATGGAAGAAATATTAGCCAAACGTAAAATTGGAGTTATTTTTGAAAAGATAGTAGGTAATGTCATTTTCTCTTCTTTTTAGGCCCCAGTCTTTGGGTTTCCTCTTGATATTTATGGGATTGCACTTTATATGGATTTGCTAATTTGTATTATTGACCAGTTGGTCTTCGATTATACATACCCTTTGGCCATGTTTACATTCTTGGATGGGATAGGAGAACATGAGATATCCCACTATTTTCCATGTTTGGTTCATATGATTGAAGACCGTGATTTAAATCAAGGCTCGGTCATTCTCAAACCGATGTATGATTAGGTTGTCCCACCCCCATAACATAGATATGTTTATCCCATATTGGGTGGCCGCTCGAGTTTACCTTTGCCCCGGGTAGTTCATCATGTTATGGGTGTATGTGTTACCACGGATCCAAACCCTAGACCGTAGGAGGATGCATATCTTGAGTAGGAGGTGAGTTGAGTCCCTCCCCATCCAAATTAATCAAATATAAATTATTGATTTTGATTTTGTTGTAAATTGGATTAATTCTAATTTAATGGTACAGCGTAAAATCGTGTTAACGAATTATATAAGCTTATTCTACGTGTCGTGTAGATAATTATAAATTTTTGAATTTCTCAAATCCATTTATTGGTGAGTGAGAAATGGTGTTTGGAAGTTGAATATGTGCTTTTATGCCTTTTCGTTTATCCCACATTGATAGTTATTCAATGTGGAAGGGAGTTTAAAAGTGTTTAGCTTTTAATGAGTGGACATCAAGTAGGCCAACGGGTATTGTGGGTTTTGTGTAAACGAAGCTCACGCGGGCTCTTGAACTTGGGTTCGTCAGTCCGCTTTCGGCGAAGCCGATGGCGGAGCCGAGCCCGAGCCCGGACTTCGGTCCTCGGTCCTGGGACTTGGGCCGATTGAGATGGTCCGTGTGGAGTCCTGGTTCAACCCTAACTAACCTTTTAGCCACGTGCGGGTTTAACACCTGAATCAATTTTTGTAACTCCTGACCAATCAGGTCAAAAGTCAGACGTTTGAAAAACAACAAACACATACACAGCATATTGTTTCTGTTTTTTTTTTTCCCTTCTTACATAGCTCTATCCTATTTCTTTTAATTCGTCGGAGCTCTAGTTTCTAACAGTGCTGTTAAACCAGAGACGAAAGTCGTTTTACCTTTGAGGACGAATTGCCTAAATCGAAGAGCACTACCGGGGCAATATCGTCTTGCGGGAAGAGTTTTTCTCGACTCGACTTGAATTACTGTTTTCTGTTTTTCTGTTCACTTTTCCAGTTTTGTGTTATTTAGTTACATACCTGTTCGTGCTCTACTCAGAGTTGTATTAGTTTTTTAACAATCGCGACACTGTTCCGTCCATCACCTCCACCACTTCGGCGACAACCACTGCCCCCGCAGTCACGAACACCACGACAATTGGCATGTCTACGCCAATCTTGAACACTACTCAGGCTGAGATCATTCTCAAACCAGGAACACTCGATTTCTTACTCGAGACGTTGACGAAGCGCATGGCTCAGTTGAACTCATCCACAGCTTCGGCTGTTGGAACGATCCCTTTTGGGATAGGGACTTCGGTCCAAACGATGTCAGCTCCGGTTGTGACCCATCCCATTGGGATGATGGGAACTTCGGTTCCAAATTTGTTTGCAACTGCTCCCCAAACAGATTCAACTGTTTTGAATACCCATTCAACGGGTTCGATGGGAACTTTTGTACCAACGATGAACGCGCCGGTGCAATCCTCACGGATCATGCCCGCGGCGGAGAAGCCTCCAAAATTCAATGGGGAAGGCTTCAAGAGGTGGCAACAAAAGATGTTGTTCTACCTCACGATGCTTGATTTCGCCAACTTCGTGAAGGAAGATGAACCACCTACTCCGGACAAGGACGAGACCAGTTTCCATATTCACACTGCCTATGATAATTGGCACAATGGGGACTATCTATGTAAAGGTTTTCTTTTAAATTCAGTCGATCTTCGGAGGACCCAGTCGATCGACAGCAGTCGATCGGCCAAGTAGGCAGTCGATCGACTGCAATGTCCAAAATGCCAAAATCCCTGGAATTCAGTCGATTTTGGGGGTTCAGTCGATCGACCAATATGCAGTCGATCGACTGAACATCCAGTCGGTCGACTGGATTCCAGCGCCCGGCTCGATTTCTCGTTCTTTTCGCGTCCGCCGGTTTATCGAACCTCGTTCGTTGCGCTTCCTTGCTTTGTCCGTCCATTCCGAGTCGAGTATCAACGATCCCAAACGAGCGTGGGCCCCGCTTGGACGTCCTACGGCCAAGAAAAATGGAAAAGTGAAAAACTACGAAAATTACTAATAAAACGTACAAAAACTAAGAAAATCTAGAAAATACGAAAAACGGCCAACCCGACTCCTAAAGCAACAAAAAGCAAGCGAAAAACACGCAACGTGAAACAAAAACGGTAATGAAAATATGTACAAAAAGATGCAAATCAACCACCCCACACTTAGAACGGTTGCTTGTCCTCCAGCAAAACTAACGTATATTTACAAAACTACCCCCGACCAACCCTAGGCTATTGCACAAAAATAATTCGAGACATCGTATGCTACGTTGTTTGTTAGCTTTGGCTAAAAGGACAACAATGTGATTTGCTAAGGAAATTTAGATCGACTTCCGAAACCAAAGACTTAAATCCAACAAGTCGGTCTCCCCGTCCCTGCCCCGGCTAAGGTCTATCCACGCTCGAACCGTTAATCGACTCCCGACTAGCCAAGATCATCCACACCTCTCTTTACAAAAGTATACTAAAAATAGAAACAAATGGAAAAACGTGCTACACAATAACTTCAAGGATTTATAACGTATCCTTGTTTATTCGTCTCTTTTCGTATTTTTCTTTTCTTTTTTTTTTTCCTTTTTGTTTTTTAACTGGAAATGAAACTATATTAAAGGAAAGAGATTACAAATGTACTTGATTACACAAAATTTGAGTCGATGATTTCTTAGCGCTCTAAGAATCATCTCCGCAATTGTACGGAGTCGATTGTAGATGCGGTAAGTTGTCCCGAGTCGTGTCTCTCGAGGATGGATGTGATCGGCTTTCGGTTTCCTAGGTTGTTCTTAT
>BMAC01000469.1:517018-550902 GCA_014905375.1 Phtheirospermum japonicum
AAATCTAAACATCTTAACAAATCATCAAAAACCGCGTCACTTCGCCAAGGGTCCAAGCAACAAAAGCACACACGTTTCTCAAACTAAAACAAGCAAGCACACGACGAAATTAAAAACCTAGGACGATTCTAACCACCCCACACTTAAAACCGAGCAATGTCCCCATTGCGTAATTAAGCTTAAGAAAAAGCGGTAAAAAGTTGTAGGGTAAAGAAAACGCCCCTATTTCCGGGCTCGTGTCGTCGTGGTTGTGCAAAGGTCGTTGCCGGGAACCGAGGTAAGCAACAAGATATCTACATGGTTAGGCAAGGTGGAAAAACGTGCACAAAAACGAACTATGTACAAAAACGAAAATTATTTGGTTTTTGAATTTTTCATTTGTTTGGCCGGGTTCGTCGGGGCTCTCGGCGTTTTGAACGTTAATTCCAAGAGATCGACCCTCGTCATGTTGGCCGCTTCAGCCTCAAACTTGAAGTAGCGGGCAAGAACGGTGATCATCGGCCCCATGCCAACCCGGGCGACGCTTCCTCCTCTCGTCCTCCGAATCCCTTCAATTTGTCCTCGGATCAATGGAAAAAACGAGACCGGATGTCCATTGCTTAGGCACCAAAGCACGTATATCTCGTGCCGAGTGAGGTTGGTGCTTTCATGCTTGCCCATCAGGACGTGGGCAAAGAATTTGTAAGCCCCAAGCAATGCCAAGTCGACGATCGCCGACGCCGAGTAACGATCCCGGATACCACGTCCGCCCGTGATAGTCCCCCAAAACTCAATCTCATTAAATCCACTCACTTGTGTATACAAGTACTGCCGGCAGTCAAGCCTGAGAACCGTTTGTATCACCCCCTGATCGATACGGCGTTTAACTCCACCAAAACGCACATTAAAACCCTCGTCAGACGTATTCGGATACGTGGTGAAAAACTCGAGCACTAGCTCCTGATAAGCCGGTGCTCGGAAGGACGCGAACATCCGGCCATTCATCGCGTCGATGAAACTTAGTAGACGCGTGCCGAATCCGTCATAGTCCCCGTTCGCCACCCACTCGTCTAAACGCTCAATGTTAATGAAACGAGGGGTAGCGAAATGTCGCTGGGAAAGATTTTGGAAAAGTTCCCCCTCATAGGTAGAATACATGGGGAAGGGGGCACCGTAATTTCCGGCGATATCGGGGTATTGTTGAAAGCCGGAAACATTTTCATCGTCGGAGTGGCCATCCATGGTATATGGTGAAAACGGGGAAGAGGATAGTGGAGTTTGTAGTAGGGAGGTCTCAAAAACAACACGAATGAAAAACAACGGAGAAACGACGAAAATAAAAATCGAAAGTTCTTTGGGGCAATATATCGAGCACGTTGTGGGCGAGATTTTTTGAAAGAAGAATTCAAAGAGGAAGGATCCCAAATCCTACCCAACAATCAACCAATAAATTTCCAAACCCCAAGAGTTATTTGAACAAGCGAAGTACCTCGATTAATTTGCTCGAGAAGGAACAAAGAATTGATTTCCACCAAGGAGAATTTTCGAACTTGAGAAAGGAGGAAGAAATGTTGAATTTCCCGCATTGTTAGGCCTTCTCAATCGACCAAGAGTCGTTTCTATCTTTTCTCTCCCCCTTTTTTTATATTTTCGGCTTTTTTCTCTTTTTTTTTAATATTTTTTTCTAATTTTCTCGTCGATTTTTCTAGTGAAGGAAGAGAGGCCGATCGACTGCTGTATATATAGACCCGCATTTTCTGGGCAATCAGGTCAGTCAATCGACTGCATTCCTCTGTCGATCGACTGCTCTTGTCAAAAAGTACGAAACTCCCTGTAATCCAGTCGATTCCTCCTGGTGCAGTCGATCGGGCGCCAGTCGATCGACTGGCTATCGATCAACATATAACCAGTCGATCGACTGCTCTTGAAAAAAGCTTAAAAAGTTCTGGAATCCAGTCGATTTGATCACGTCAGTCGATTGTGCAGTCGATCGACAGGCATTCCAGTCGATCGACTAGATATGCAGTCAATCGACTGCATTCCAGCAGTCTACTCCAATTTTGATCCTGTTTTCTCCCAAAACATCCAGACTAGACCTACACAAACCCAAAAAAACTTCATAAACACTACTTACACTAAGAATATACACTAGATTGAAAGAAGAACAAGAAAAGAGTTAGAAAGGGTTAGAACGCCGTGGGTTGCCTCCCACGTAGCGCGTTTGGTTTACGTCGTTCGCTCGACGATCTCAACTCCATGATCAAGATCCCATCGGGGGCAGATCACTCAGGTCTTCCTCCTCCACGATCATAGGCTCGAGCTCCTTGGTTTGTAACATACTGTGTCGGTAAGGTTTTACTCGTGCGCCATTAACTTGGAAATGCTCGTTCGTTTTGGGATCGATCAATGTCACAGCTCCGAACGGGGATATCTTCTCGATCGTGTACGGGCCGCTCCACTTCGACATGAGCTTCCCGGGAAACAAAGCGAGTCGGGTGTTGTAACGGAGCACTTGCATCCCTTCCTCCAACTCCTTGGGCGCAAGCTTCTTGTCATGGAGGAGTTTCATCCGATCCTTGTAAATACGAGCACTCTCGAACGCCTCGTTTCTTAGCTCGTCAAGCTCCTCAATTTGGAGCCTCCGCTCCTCGCCGGCTTGTTTCAAATCGAAATTGCATGCTCGGATGGCCCACAAGGCTCTATGTTCCATTTCGACCGGTAAGTGGCATGACTTCCCGTACATAAGTCGATAGGGGATCATTCCGAGGACCGTCTTATGGGCCGTGCGGATAGCCCATAAGGCATCCACGAGCTTTGATGACCAATCTTTTCTGTTCGGTTGTACGGTCTTTTCGAGAATGTTCTTGATTTGACGGTTGCTCGTTTCAACCTGACCGGCCGTTTGTGGGTGGTATGGCGTGGATACCTTATGAACGACTCCATAATTCTTCAGCACCCTTTCGAGTAGCTTGTTATTGAAGTGCTTGCCGCCGTCACTAATAATCACTCTCGGAACTCCGAATCGACTAAAGATGTTGCTGCGCACAAACTTCACCACGGTGTCGCCGTCATTCCTCCTCGTCGGAATTGCCTCAATCCACTTCGAAACATAATCAACCCCAACCAAAATGTATTCGAACTCATGAGACTTCGGAAAGGGGCCCATGAAATCGATCCCCCACACGTCGAATATCTCTACGGCCCAAATTATATGTCATCGGCATTTCGTTCCTTTTCCCGATACTTCCGGTCCTTTGGCATCGATCACACCTTTGGCAATGGTCGTGGGCATCCTTGAAGAGGCTCGGCCAATAGAATCCCGATTGGAGAACCTTGTGAGCGGTCTTTTGCCCGCCGAAATGTCCTCCGGCTAGGTGATCATGGCACTTCGTCAAAATCTCCCCTTTCTCCTCGTCCGGAACACACCGTCTCAACACACCGTCTTTTCTGATCTTGTACATGTGAGGGTCATCCCAATAATACTCTCGGCACTTGGAGAGAAACCTTCTCTTCTCATGATGAGATAGGTCCGGGCGGAGTACTTCACTAGCAAGGTAGTTGGCGATGTCGGCATACCATGGTGCGGTAGAAACGACAAATAAGTTCTCATGCGCAAGATTCTCTCCAATTAGATCTTTTTCTACGGTTGGTGCCTCGAGGCGAGATAGATGATCGGCTACAACGTTCTCACACCCCTTTCGGTCCTTGATCTCCACATCGAACTCTTGAAGAAAGAGTATCCATCAAATGAGCCTAGGCTTCTCTTGAGCCTTGCTGAAAAGATATCGTAACGCCGCATGGTCACTACGCACAACAACCTTCGAACCAATGATGTAGGCTCGAAACTTTTCAAGTGAAAAAATAACGGCAAGGAGCTCTTTCTCGGTAGTCGTGTAATTCTTTTGGGCGTCATTGAGCATTAGACTCGCATAATAGACTACCCGAAGGAGCTTGTCCATTCTTTGCCCCAAGACGGCCCCCACCGCTCCGTTTGATGCGTCGCACATTATTTCAAACGGGAGGGACCAATTCGGGGCCACCACCACGGGAGCCGAGGTCAAGTTTTCCTTTAACGAATCGAAAGCCAATCTACAAGCATCATCAAAAATGAACGGGACATCGGCACTCAGCAAATGGCACAAAGGACGGCTAAGTTTTGAGAAATCCTTGATGAACCGTCTATAAAACCCCGCGTGGCCAAGAAAACTTCGAACTCCCTTCACTTTGATTGGGGGCGAGAGATTTTTAATCACGTCGACCTTCGCCTTGTCGACTTCAATTCCCTTGGATGACACTACGTGGCCCAAAACGATCCCACTTCTCACCATGAAGTGGTTTTTCTCCCAACTCAAGGTGAGGTGATTCTCCACACACCTCTCTAAGAATTTTGACAAATGATCAAGACATTCGTCGAACGTGGAGCCGTAAATCGAAAAATCATCCATGAAAACCTCCATGTACTTGTCGAGCATGTCGGAGAAAATCGAGAGCATACAACGTTGGAAAGTAGAGGGCGCGTTACACAAACCGAAAGGCATACGTCGGAAGGCATAGGTGCCGAAGGGGCACGTGAACGTCGTCTTGGATTGGTCCTCCGGCGAGATAGCGATTTGATAGTATCCGGACAATCCATCGAGAAAACAATATGAATGATGCCCCGCGAGCTTGTCCAACATTTGGTCAATAAAAGGAAGCGGAAAGTGGTCCTTCTTGGTGGCGGCATTGAGCTTTCGAAAGTCTATACACATTCGCCAATCGGTGGTTGCACGGGTCGTCAAACGTTCGCCCCTTTCGTTCTCGATTACGGTTATCCCGCTCTTCTTCGGCACCATGTGGACTGGGCTTACCCATTCACTCTCCCCGACCGAGAATATCAACCCTTCGGCCACGAGTTTCAGTATATCATCCTTCACAACCTCCATTAGGTTTGGGTTTAGTCGTCGCTGGCTCTGCCTCGAGGGTTTCGCTCCTTGTTGAAGGATGATCCGATGCATACAAGTGGAGGGGCTTATGCCCTTGATATCGGCTAGGGTCCACCCTATTGCCTTTTTGTTCTTCTTCAAAACGTCCACCAATCGTGCCTCGTCTCTCGGAGAAAGCTCGACGTAGATGATCACGGGTTTGGCCTCTTCGCTTTCCAAGTAAATGTATTTGAGATGGCTCGGGAGGGTCTTGAGCTCCGGTTTTTCCCAAAGGGGTGATTTTACGCTTGATAACTCAAATATATCAATAGCCCCCTCTGATCGAATCGCTCGCCACTTCTTGTCCTCGACATCCTCGTTCACAATCTCCTGAGCGGCTTCCTCCACTAGTTCTTCTATTGGGTCAATCATAGAATAATCGGCATGAAAGGAGGAAGGCGGAACAGTTCTTAAGTCATGAATCGAGAAATTTACCGTATCGTCCAAAACCGAGAAAGACAACTTCCCATTTTTCACATCGATCAAGGTGTTCGTCGTGGCCATGAAGGGCCGCCCGAGTAAGATAGTATGTTCTAGGCCCCCGTTGCTCACTTCCCCGACGTCCAATATCACAAAATCCACCGGCACAATGAGGCTCCCGACTTGTACCAACACATCTTCGACCACGCCCTTCGGGTATCGGACAGATCGATCGGCTAGTTGCAAACACATCCTCGTCTCTTTGAGATCGCCCAACTCTAATTGCTTAAAAATGGAATAGGGCATCAAGTTAATCCCCGCGCCGAGGTCAAGCATCCCTCGTGTCTCCTTGCCATTTCCGAGGGTAATCTTGATACAAAAACTCCCCGGATCACCTTCTTTGTGTGGTAGAGTATTGCTAAGGGCAATGCTTGCCGCGTTCGATATGCATATCTTTTCATTTTCTTCGAATCGGCGTTTCTTCGATGTTAGCTCCTTGAAGAACTTCGTGTAAGCGGGAATATTTCGGATTATGTCGAGCAAAGGAAGGTTTATGTTGACCTTTGATAACATCTTGTATAGCTCGAGAAATTGGTCGTCTTGCTTCGTCGGTCGGATACTGCTCGGATATGGAATCGGAGGTCGGTACGGCATGGCGGACTTATGTAACCCCCCGTCAGCCTGGGACCCCTTCGCCTCACCACTAGAGAGTGATGTGGGAGGGTTAGGAGCGGTTGCGGGCTCGTTCGAATCTGGAGTAGCACGATCCTCTTGAACACTCGTCGAAGGTCCGTCGTCGGGTAGGGCGACCTTGTTGTCTACCACCTTGCCACTTCGGAGAATGGTCACGGCTTGAGACTGGGCCGGTTGACTTGGTAGCTTGTCTTTGTCCCGTGCTTGCTTTAGTTCGTTGACATCCGTAGCTATTTTCCCCATTTGTGTCTCCAAACTCAAAAGCCGTTTGCTTAGCTCGGATAAGACGGATTCGAGGTTTGATTTTCGCGGTGTTGGATGGTCTTGGGGAGCCGGGAACGGTGCTTGAGGAGGTGGAAAAGGTGGTCGAGCGGCATACGGAATTTGAGGGCGCAGTTGTTGAGCTTGTTGTGCCATCGGGGCCTGAGAACGATGTTGGTGTGTTTGAAAACCGGGTGGCATTAGAGCTTGGGACGTGTCTCCGTATCTAAAGTTAGGATGGTCCCTTCGTAGATATGGAGCTCCGTGTCGATAGGCTTGATAACCTTGAACCGCATAAGCTTGCTCGTCGAATCCGCTCGGTTGTTCATAAGCTTTCGGGCATGCACTTGCTTCATGACCCGAAGTGCCACACGAGGGGCAAATCTCCATCGAATTCGTGAATGGTTGCGGTTGAATGAGGGAGGCTATTTCGCTTTCTAGCTCGGCGATCTTACGGGCCCACTCAGGCTCGACACTTGTCGAGACCTCTTTTACGTGCTCCTTCCGCTCCAAGATATTCATGCGTTGATCATCGGTGGCCATGTTTACAAAGATGTCGTATAATTCCCTCGTTGATCGGCCATCTAAATTCCCTCCGGCGGCATTGTTCACCATGCGCTTCGATGCGAATGCCAATCCATTATAGAAAAACTGATTTAAGAAGTCGCCGATAAACCGATGGTGTGGGCACTTAGTAAGGTACCCCTTGAATCGCTCCCATGCCTCGTAGAAAGTTTCGTCGCTCGCTTGTCGGAACGAGGCAATCTTAGCTCTAAAGTCGGCCGTCTTCTCTTGAGAATAGCATTCTTCCATGAATCGTTCGGTGACCATATCCCAATTGGTAAGGGAGTCGGACGGCAATGTCATGAGCCAATCCACGACTTTGTCTTTCATCGTGTACGGGAAACACCTCATTTTGATTTGGTCGATGTGAATCCCTTGGCACGGAAAGTTCGACACCGTATATGAAAAGACTCGTAGGAATTGCAGGGCATCTTGGTTCGGTAAGCCATGGAACGTAGGTAGTCGATTCAAGTCTATCGGCCGCAAGTCTTATTCGAGAGCCTCGGGGCTCAATCGAATACAAGAGGAGAAATCGCCCATGTACGGCCTCGACACTTCTTTTATACTGTTGGTAGGACCCCCGTCGGGAGTGGAAAAAGGGTGTCCTCCGATATCGCGAGCGGCATAAGGATTTTCGTTGACGGCAGGCGCTCGTGGATAGTCTTGAGGTATCGGATTTCGGAATTGAGGCACGGGCCCGGTCGGATGCGGAAATCGAGGCTCGTACGTGTGAGGGGCGTAGTGTGGACCTTGATGAAATTGTCTTGGGACTTGGAACGGCGGTTGATATGGGAACGGTGGCCCTTCGATTATCGGGCCTTGGTAGGGCGTCCCGTGAAACTGAGTGTTCGAACTTTGGGGGTCTTGGTTCGTAAAACCATTTCCCCCTTGGTCGAACGTCGTCGCAAAAACCGGATGTGGGTCTTGATGAGTCGCCGCTTGAGGTGACGGCGCGGGGCCGGTCGACACCGGTGGAGGCGGAACCCCTTGGTTGTCGTGGGCAGGGGCAGGGGGCGTCGGATTTTCAAACGGAGTGGCCATGTTTTGCTCTTCTATTGACGAAGATAATAAAGGAGGCAACGGGACGTCGGACGTGTCTTGCCTTGAAGCGGCTCGTGCGTCTCGTCGCAACCTTTCGGGGTTCGGCAAGAATGGAGTCAACTCCTGTCTGAGCGATCGTCTACCCTGCATACACAACAACAACAAAAAGATCACGCGTATCGAATGTAAAACAATTTGCTAACTAATTATTTACGACGACAATAAGAATAATTAAGAATGCCATTGGCCTTAATCCATCCCCGGCAACGGCGCCAAAATTTGATCGAGATTTCTCAGCGCTCTAAGAATCGTCTCCGCAATAGTACGGAGTCGACTGTAGATGCGGTGAGTTGTCCCGAGTCGTGTCTCTCGAGGATGGATGTGATCGGCTTTCGGTTTTCTCATTCGTTCTTATCGTCGGTTTTGATTAAACTAATTTAACCTAAGAAAGCGATAGTCATTGTTCGGTTTTTATAACTAAGATTTAAATTGAAACTTAAGATTTAAAAACATTAAAACATTTAAAGGAAATTAAAGCTTATATTAAAAACGATCAATTTAAACTAATTAACTATTAAAACTTAATTATTTGAAATTAGGAAAATGGAGGGAAAATTAAAGTCAACTTATTTGAATAAGTCAACAAAATTACTTAACATTAATTAAGGGTTTAAAAAGGAAGATCTTAATAAACTTTTACAAACTTAGAAATTGATTACAACTTAATAACTTAAAAGCATAAGTTCATAAGCTAGAAAGCTATAAAATGAAATTGAAAGTTTGATAAGTAAAAGAACCACTAAACTATGATCCAAATACAACACAATATTAAAAAGGAATAACATGAAAATGAAACTAGATTATAGAAAGATATTACCAAATGTATGTGATTACAAAAGCTTGAAGGAGGAAAGCTTGAAAGCTGAATGATTCTTCACAAAAGATAGCTTAAAACAAAGCTTGAACATTAACTAGCTAAGATCTAAACTTAACTAATCTATAACTAATTACTAGGATTTATAGAAATTAAAATAAGTAAAAATATGAAAAGGAAAGATTTCTGGTTTTGGAGAACTTTCTTGGGGAAGAAAGCCTTCATGGACAAGTTGGTCTCGTGAAATGACGTCTGATTGCTAATATCTTCAAAATTTCTGCTTTTCAGTCGATCGACTGAAAAAGCAGTCGATCGACTCGCAGTCGATCGATTATGTCGGCAGTCGATCGACTGCGATGTCAAAACGGCCTGAAGCCCTGGAATTCAGTCGATCTTCGGAGGAACCAGTCGATCGACAGCAGTCGATCGCCCAAATAGGCAGTCGATCGACTGCGTTGTCCAAAACGCCAAAATCCCCTGGAATCCAGTCGATTTTGGGGGTTCTGTCGATCGACCAGATATACAGTCGATCGACTAAACATCCAGTCGGTCGGCTGGGTTCCAGCGCCCAGCTCGATTTCTCGGTCTTTTCGCGTCCGCCGGTTTATCGAACCTCGTTGGTTGCGCTTCCTTGCTTTGTCCATCCATTTCCGAGTTGAGTATCAACGATGCCAAACGAGCGTGGGACCCTCTTGGACGTCCTACGGCCAAGAAAAATGGAAAGGTGAAAAACTACGAAAATCAATACTAAAACGTACAAAAATTAAGAAAATCTAGAAATACAAAACGATGGCCAACCCGACTCCTAAATCAACAAAAAGCAAGCGAAAAACACGCAACGTGAAACAAAAATGGTAATGAAAATATGTACAAAAAGATGCAAATCAGTATGTCTTTATGTAGATGATATGTTAATCATGGGCAGCAACCTACAAGTGATTAACGAGACGAAACTCATGCTAAAAAGAAATTTTGACATGAAGGATCTGGGAGTTTCTTACACTATTCTTGTCATAAGAATCATTAGAACTCCAGATGGAATTGTATTGTCACAATCTCATTACATTGAGAAAGTGATCAAGAAATTCAATGCACACGATAGTCTTCCAGCAAAGACACCTATGGAACTCGACGTTCACTTGAGTAAGAACAGAGGCGATCCTGTTGCTCAGAAGGACTATGCTAGGATCATTGGATGTTTGATGTACATCTCCAACTGTACAAGACCTGATCTAGCTTGCTCGGTAAATAAACTGAGTCGATATACAAGCAACCCAAGTGGAGAATACTGGAAAGCGCTTGTGAGAGTTTTGAGATACTTAAAGTATACTCTAAAGTTTGGGATACATTTTGAAGACACCCCAGGGTAATTGAAGGTTACTGTGATGCAAACTGGATATCCGACACAAAGGACTCTTTGTCTACAAGTGGATATGTGTTTGTAATAGGGGGACAAGCTATTTCTTGGAGATCCACTAAACAGATATGTATAGCCCGATCCACCATGGAATCTGAGTTCATCGCTTTGGACAAAGCGGGTGAAGAAGCAGAATGGCTTCGTAACTTTTTAGAAGACATTCCATGATGGGAGAAACCTGTGCCGCCGGTTATGCTTCACTGCGACAGTCAAGCTGCTATTGGAAGGGCAAGAAGTGGTTTGTATAAAGGCAAATCTCGACATATCTGTCGGAGACATAACACCGTGAGACATCTGCTATCGAGTGGGGTTATCTCTGTTGACTACGTAAGGTCGATAGATAATCTAGCGGATCCATTCACTAAGAACATAGCTCGAGATCAGATGTACAAGTTGCTAGAAGGAATGGGAGTAAAATCCACATCTTAAAGATGATTGTAGTGGAAACCCAACCATGATGAGTGGAGATCCCACAAACTTGGTTCAATGGGAAAATAAAAAATACAAAAGTCTGAGTAAGTTAAACTCTATAACCCTGTTCCTTAAACGCAAAAGTAGAGTTTAAATCTGTCACGTGGTGAGGTTAAATCTCTGATTTTTAATGATTCTTGTGCAGGTCTTTGACTTGAGTATGACAGAATGCTGACTTGAAGAATCACCTATGTAAGCGAAAAGTGAGGGCCGCTTCTACTGAAGCTTATGAATCCAAAGAAGTTGTCCATGGCCAGAAACAGACACAAACATGAGAACGGAAGATTTCTGAGACCTTAGAGGGTTGGTACTATTGTCTAGTATACACAAAGGGGAATAGTTCAAGAATTATTTTCACTAATCCACCGGTATGCTCGGTAGTATTAACTAAGGAGGGTTCAAGGACACAAGCCACCTATCCCTATTCTCTATTGTCTCTTAAGGACTGAGCTATGTATTTGCATTCATGCATTACGTTTTTGGAGTTTCTCACTCATGTGGGGGATTGTTGTAAATTGGATTAATTCTAATTTAATGGTACAACGTAAAATCGTGTTAACGAATTGTATAAGCTTATTCTACGTGTCATGTAGATAATTATAACTTTTTGAATTTCTCAAATCCATTTATTGGTGAGTGAGAAATGGTGTTTGGAAGTTGAATAGGTGCTTTTATGCCTTTTCGTTTATCCCACATTGATAGTTATTCAATGTGGAAGGGAGTTTAAAAGTGTTTAACTTTTAATGAGTGGACATCAAGTGGGCCAATGGGTATTGTGGGCTTTGTGTAAACGAAGCTCACGCGGGCTCTTGGACTTGGGTTCGCCAGTCCTCCTTCGGCGGAGCCGAGCGGATCCGAGCCCGAACCCGGACCTCGGTCCTCGGTCCTGGGATCTGGGCCTGGGACTTGGGTCTTGGGTCTTGGGCAATTGGTCCAAATTGGCTAGTCCGTGTGGGGTCCTGGTTCTGGTTCAACCCTGGCTAACCTTTTAGCCACGTGCGGGTTTAACACCTGAATCAATTTTTGTAACTCCTGACCAATCAGGTCAAAAGTCAGACGTTTCAAACGTTTCCAAACATTTGAATTCAAATATGCAATGTATCTGCACGCTGAACCCGTTCAGGTTCATGCTGCCAGATGACTGCTTGTTTGAATGACTTAATGACCCCTTTAAGAACGTCATTAAGTAGGCTATAACCTCCCGGGTAGCAACCGTATAAAAGGGTGAGTAGCTCCAGTTCATTTCTTTTTCCATACACGAAGAATTGACCTGAAAAACAACAAACACATATACAACATATTGTTTCTGTTTTTTTTTCCTTCTTACATAGCTCGTTCCTATTTCTTTTAGTTCGTCGGAGCTCTGGTTTCTAACAGTGCTGTTAAACCAGAGACGAAAGTCGTTTTACCTTTGGGGACGAATTGCCTAAACCGAAGAGCACTACCGGGGCAATATCGTCTTGCGGGAAGAGTTTTTCTCGACTTGACATGAATTATTGTTTTCTGTTTTTCTGTTCACTTTTCCAGTTTTGTGTTATTTAGTTACATACCTGTTCGTGCTCTACTCAGAGTTGTATTAGTTTTTTAACAGATTTGGTTAGGATATTCCACAATTTTGTGCTCGTGCAACACATATATATGTTGTCGTTAAACTTATCCAATTCTTTCCCCCGGGGTGACTTAATTTGACGATGTTTTACAGGTTCAAGGGTTCTTTATGAGCGACTATCTGAGCACGATTGAGGTGCAAGTATTGAACTGAACTACTGTTAAAGGTAAATACTCGTTCTGTATGTTACATTTGATTGCACTACCTAAGTTACCATTTCTTTGTTCTTATTAAAATCTTTCATTCATTGTGCGTCAGAAGATAGACCCGTATTCGAATATTATATTTTTACTTTGTTTATCTGTTTCGTATTTATATATTTTGATTAAGTAAACTTCTTTATTGTTTGTACCTGAATTGATTGTGGTTATATAAATTATATTATATTAATGATATACTAAGTTCTTCGACACTCTTATATATTCTTATGTTTAATGTGTTTGAGGTGAATACTCGTTTGTTGGAAGAAGATTATGAGTCTTTTGCCTTGTGTCCATATATGGTTTTTGTAAAACGTTAGGCTTGTATCTTTGAAATGATCTCAAACGCACTATTTTTCTAATAAATGTTTGAGAATCACCCGCAAGAGAACGGGTTTGATCCTAGTGCGGTGAGGTGACTAATCAGAAATAGTTCTTGTGTTTGAATCAGAAAAAAGAAAATAAAGAAAAAACTATTCTAAACACAAGGTTAGTTTTTGGATTTTGAGTTTCTAACAACTAAGAAATTACAATAATTTAAATGACATGAATTGAAATCAAAGACTTTGAAAAGATTGATAAAATGGGGGGTAGAGGATTTGAAACTTGCCTTCACGATCAATTGGCAATTATTGAGCACTTAATCTACATACCATAATTATTAGTCATGACTCTTAATTGAACACCCGATAATTACCAATTGATGGTTCTAAAACCATTTAAACCCCAGACCCATAAATTCTAATCTAACATCATCAAGGAATGCAATAACATAATTTTAAGAGTAATCATAAACATAATTAAACCAATAAAAAAATACATAATCAAGTTTAGTGAAATCATGAGCAATTAACTAAAAGTAGAAATAGATTATCACAAGCATCTACTCTTGGAAAAGCTAAATAAACTAGTCTTAAACATCTACTAAGCTAAAAATTTATTCTACATTATAAGTCAATTACAAACTAAATGTGGCTAAACTTATTTGTTCTACACTACCAACTACCTAAGGCATGCCAAAAGAGGTAAAAAAGTTTAAAATCAAAAAAGAAGACAACAATGGTGTGAATTGAAAGGTTCAAGTACAACAGAAAATAAACTTAAACATCCAAACTACAACCCATACATAAGAGGAAAAATTACTTCAAATATTCGTAGAAATTACAAGAAAAAAATGAAAAAAAAAAAGAGAAAAATCAAGAGAACAACAATTACAAATCACCCTAATTAGAAAAGTTCTTCAATCTTGAAAGCCAAAAGTAGGAATGTTGCATTAAGGTACATAAAGCTTCTCCAAACTACAAACTAAGCTAATCCAATGCTAAGCTAAGATAATTAAGATTTTTAGGATTGAAGGTGGCAAAAGGTTGAAAAAGAAGATAAGGCACAAGCTTGGGCTCTCAAGTTCTAAGGGGTTCAAAGGCTCATGAACTGCAACTGGGTTTGTGGTTTACATAGGTGAAAGTGGGGGCAAAATAGTAATTTTGGTAAAAATGGCCAATTAATGGCATTACATCAATTGACCGAGGAAAAATGGTCGTGTGTGTATATGGCACTTCGATCGATGATGACGGGTAATCCTTGCACGTTGGTCGACTCTGTGCGGTTGACGTAGATGGAATGCGGCGCACCGATTGGCTGTCGATTGAGTGTTGTTCTTAATAGGCTCGGGTCGTATTTTTATAAAATCGATCCCGTTGTGATCCTCGAGAACGCGCTTGGGCTCGCTCGACTATCCTAAAACTAGCAAATAACATGAAAAATCTGCATAAAAATGAGAAAAACACGAAAAATACTAAAATGATGACAAAAGCTATGAAAAACATAAAAGGAAAAACAAGATAAAACATAACTCAATCCCAACTAAATCACACTAAACAAGACACAAACATACAAAAACACACAAAAATATCTGTGAATCAACTCATTCACACTTTGCATTTTCCTTTTCCTCAAGCGGAATTTAGCCTAGACATACACAAGTAAAATATAGTCCTCAGATGGACTTAAGACTAATGCACACAAATGAATAGAGAAACAATGCATTTTGTCATTTGAAACCCAAAAGTGAAGGGCGTCTACTAAATTTTGCTATAAGAGATTTAGCCTCTAATACAGACGACTAGTACAATGAGTTGTCCTTCATGTAAGTCTCTCATACATGCACCAGCCAAGGTCTATCCACGCTCAAAATCACTAAATCGACATCCTACTAGCCCCGTCATCTATGAACCTCTTTACAAGGTTTTCTAAAAAATAAAACAAAATTGCGTACACAAGGGTTGCACGACTTATTATGTACATAACACTTGTATAAGGATTTCCCTTCTTGTACCTTTTCTTAATTTCTATTTTCATTTTCATTTTTTTTAGTACCAAATTGATGAGGTACATAACGATCACATATTTACAATACAATAAAATGGATGTCTTTCCGACTCCGAAACTCGTTGCTAAATGTAACTTATAATTATCTTGACTACATGCGAGGAGTGGAGTTTGACATCTCCAAAAGTACAAAAAGAATTAAAAATAATCCTATAGAATTCAACCGAGAATAAGGTTAGTAAAGATTAGTCGATTTTCTTGAAAAATTACACTAATAGCACAAGGCTAATGCACTTACATAAGATTCCTACACTTCATGCTCCACAATTATAATAATGCCGAAAGAAAGTCTAAACAACCTATCCAAAATAACAAAACCGCATCACTTCGCAAAAGTCTCTGACTCAAACTTTTGTGCACCCCGTTTTAATAAATAATTTAAAAGCACGTCAGTTTGCTCGCAAGTGTACGAGGTAACTGTAGGGTGATGAGTTTGACTCGAGTCGTATCTCTCGAGGAAACARCTGTTCGGTCCTATCAATGTTTTTCTCAATTTTGAATAACATACATATACATTTAGGGGTTTGAAAAGATTGATTCGATCATTATAAACTAAGACGATAATTTTAACTAATTAAACTAATTACTTTAAACTAGATTACCAATTACGAACTAAGCAGTATACTAAAGCTAATTAAACTAATTATGCTAAATTATCAACTAAAAGCAATAGCTAAATTATCGAATATCGCTACGAAGTTTTAAAGCTAACTAACGTAACTAAAGCAKGAATTAAAGAGATTATCGCTAGCAAATGAATCATACCAATCCAAGAACATTAACGAGCATAAACTAATTGCATAAATAAGCTAAATTAACCAGTATCTAAAATACGAGCGTAAAGCGATTAAGCTATTAAACTCGTCTAGCATTAACAATGGAATTAACTAAGCAATTAACTAAAAGTTTAGAGTACTTATTGTAACTACGAAAAGCAATGAAAAGCTCTAGCTATTCCAGAGTTTGAACGCTGATCTTGGGCGAAGAATGGACTCTCGAGCGCAAAATCGGTGTTTCGGACGCGAAGAACTTCGATCCTTGATCCGCGTCTCCAAATCTTGTTATAAGAAGTGGATTTATTATTTATATGAGCTAAGGAACCTTAGGGTAGATGTATCTGTCGTGTCACCCTTCAAAACCCGAAATAATGAGGGTTTATATAGATATTAGGAGTCTTGGCGCTCAAGAAACCCTAATTTTCGAATTCTGGGCCGCCGCGTCGATAGAGCGTTGACGAAGCGTCGACTGACGCGAGCAGGCGCTCGGCGGATGTCGGCAGTCTCGGTCGGCAGTGCTCGGCAGTTCTGGTCAGCAGGTGCGCACGTCGGCTGGCAGGTGCGTCGACGTGGTGCGTCGACATCGACGCTTCAGAACTTAGCGTCGACATTGCGTCGACCTTGGTGCGTCGACATCGACGCCTCAGAACGTTACGTCGGCAAAGCGTCGTCCTTGCGTCGACCGACGTGGGCCATGGCTCGCTGGCACGGCTCGCGTCGACGGGCGTCGACGGTCGCGTCAGTCGACGCGACTGAGCGTCGGTCTCCTTTTCTCGATCGTTTGCTACTCGTTTCACCGGAAAGCTTGTTCTTCTACTCTTGAACATCGAACTTCGTCTTTTACGCGCTAGACTCTTCCGGTTACTTAGCTGTAAGGTGAAAAATAACGAAACATCACCTAATTGCATCAATTAAGATCAAAATACGGTAAAATAAGCTGGAATTATAAAATTACGGAATTATGCTTAAATAATCCAACTTATACCAAAAACAAATATAAAAACGAACTAAAAAGCTAATAAAAATAAGGACAAATCTACTCTAATCAATCTCCAAGTAAGATCAACGCATCACGACTCAAATCATATCCACAAGCAAGCATACGAAAGAAATTACTAAACAGGGACAAAATCCTCCCCACCCACCCCCACTTAAACCATGAAATCCCCTCATTGCACATAAAACAAGATAAAATACGGTAAGAGTCCATGAAGAGAGATATGTCCCTATAATCGCACTCGGGGTGATGAGTTGAGTTTGAAGCGAAATCCACGGGGCGGTCGAGATAAGAGGGACAAAAGGGACATTGGGGAAAAACTAACACAAATTACACAATAAGACTCTAACTTAAAAGGAAAACATCAAAATGTACAACTGAAAAATAAAAAATATTAGAAACGGATAACTTATAGATATTTCTTAATATACAAGTAATTTTTTTTTAAGAAAAAAAGATACGGAAAAGCAAGATATTTAAATTTTGTAGATTTCTTGAACAATAAAATTTTTTGGATATAAATATAAGGAAATATTTCTTTCTGCGAAGGTCACAAATTATTGGTATCTCTTAATATACAAGTTGTATAAACTCGATAAAATTACTCAATTATTGTGTTCCATAATAATTGTATATAATAAAAGAGATTCTAAAAATATTTTTTCAATTTAAATTCTGGTAAAACATTAAATCATATAGATTCATTATTGAAATATTTGTGAAATAATATATTTAAAATTAGAAAAGAATTTGTTACATTTTGCAGGTAAATCATCTCGGTATGCTCAAAAAATTAATTTCTATTTTTAAGAATCCTGATAACTGAAGATTCTATTTAGAAGATAAGTAATATGGTTATCTTTAAACTATTAAATATAATTCGTATCTTACTGATATGCAAAAGATTTGTTTTAATAAAATGTGTCTATAAGATTATCTATAGTTAGCCCTAACATCATAAATTTTACTATTGCGTAGCAGTTCGGTGTAATAGGGTTTACTATTCTTAAAAAAACAAACGCACATATACACACAACTGAACATCTGAATACAAACATAGTACGGGTAATCAATATTTGGAGCAGCGCAATAGGAGTAATCAATATGAGGAAGACCGATATCATACGAAAAAGAGAACAAACAAACATCACAATGGCAGGTAATTCTATTTTTTTAAATTATGCTTTAAACTGAATATCAGTAAGAATCTGTCGTACCTCTTTTCCTGTAAATCCTTTAAATCTGCAGTTTAGAAAAGGAATCATATGCATAAATTATTTTTTTACCTGTTTAAGTGCAGTCCTATGAGTTGTTTTTCCCAAGATGTGTCTTTAATCTGTCGTACCTGTTTTCCTGTAAATCCTTTAAATCTGCAGTTTAGAAAAGGAATCATATGCATAAATTAATTTTTTACCTGTTTAAGTGCAGTCCTATGAGTTGTTTTTCCCAAGATGTGTCTTTGCCAGTTATCTACAACCTGTAATACAACAATACATAGTTAATATATAGTTGTACTTTATTAAAAATAAATTCTATTTGTTTAATGTAAGGATGACATTGCGGTACTTATCTTTTTTCATGTTGTATTTGTTATCCAAAGTACTATGTTCCTTAACCTGCAATATTACTGCAATAAGTTTTAGATTCAACGTATACAAATAAATATTACATTATAAATATATAACAGAATATTCAAAAGTACTCTGTTCAATTGTTAGTTTTTTAAAAGATATGTCTTCATTCGTAGCATTGTTACACCTACTTAGACCCTGGACTCCATTCAGAGGCATTATCATACTACGATAGGTCATGTTAGGCTTCCAGCCAATAAACTTTGACATATCTTTTACAAAATTCCCAGTTATAAAAGTATGGATTGTATTATGTTCAGAGTTAATTTGTGTACTTGTCTTTTTTCGGCTGTTAGTACTCCATTGCATTATCTTACTTGCTTTCTTTCTTCCTTTCCTGAGTAGCATTTTGCATGTTAAAGGAAAATATGTTAACATGAACTAACTTAAGTAAATAAAAAGTAAGGAGATTACAACTTTGAACATAACATGCTCAGAGCAAAATATTAATATGTAAATATACTCAAAACATAATGTAAATATTTATATTTTCAAACATAAATAGTTTTATTAAATAGATTATTTTATAAAAACAAACCACATTTCAACCTGCCTCATAGATTAATCTTTCAGTGATAACATAATCAATTCCTACCATGTAGATCAAATAGCATGTATAATTCTATAAGAGAACACACTCCACATAAATCAACAAACAATCATCTTTGTTTAAAAATAAAAACTTCTCATAGGATTGTACATACAGTGAATCATTAAAAAAAAACCACCTAACAATAGCAATCATACAACATTAAACATGCAACTAACTAAAGTAGATAAGAAGAGAGTCAATTACAAATTGTTAACATACTCATAGCAAAATGGTAACACATTAACATACTAAAAGTATAATGTAAATATTTATACTTCAAAACATATAATGATTTATCAGAAAGATTGTTGTTTCAATTGTTATATTTTTAAAAGATATGTCTTCATTCGTGGCATTGTTACACCTACTTAGATCCTGAACTCTATTCAGAGGTATTATCATACTGCGATAGGTCATGTCAGGTTTCCAACCGATAAATTTAGATATATCTTTTAAAACAAATTCAGTTATAAAAGTATGAATTGTATTATGTTCAGAGAACAATAACAATCATACAACATTAAACATGCAACAAACTAAATTAAATAAGAAGAGAATAATTACAAATTGTTAGCATACTCGTAGCAAAATGGTAACACATTAACATACTAACATTAGAATGAAAATATTTATATTTCAAAACATAAAAAGATTTATCAGAAAGATTATTTTTTAAAAACAAACCACATTCCAATATGCCTCATAGATTAATCATTCAGTGATAACATAATCAATTATTTCCATGTAGATCAAACAACATGCAGAAAAAAATACCAACAGTAGCAATTGATTAAACATTAATTATGCAAGTAAGTTACATGTAATTATTGCCTGTTAGTATAAAAATAAACATCTGTATAATTCTAAAATAAAACAAGCCCTTCAGATAATTGTACATGCAGCAACCTGATAATTTATTTATTCTTTTTTTAAATTTAAAAATAGAAAATTTAATAAATATGATAATTGGCAGTAGCAGTTTTTAAATATAAAAAGATATAATGTTAAAAAATATTTTCATGCGGCATTTGATTTATTTAATTTCTATATCAATTAGGATTTTCATATATAAGTATGCATATAAATGAAATCAGAAGTTTAATGATGCTTTTACCTTTTTAAGAGGGAAATCCGTCTGGATCGTTCTTTGTTCACCCCGTGCTTTAAACTTAAAATCATCGAATGGATCCATCGTCAGCAACCCATCTTTGGTAAATAGATCCTCGAACGAAATGAGTTTCAAAATAAACAGAGATATGAACATTAGAAAACGAAAAAAAACATTTTCTAAATGGATCTAACACAATAGATTAATTTTCAACCAGATCAATATACTTTTTTAATAGATATAACAAATAGAATGATTTTGAAACAGATCGACACTAGATATATACATTTTTTGAATAGATCTTACACGATAAACATTTTTTAACCCAGACCGGAAATTAGTTTCAAGATTTCAATAAGAACAGACTAATTTTGTTCAAAATCGATGAAAAGTGGTTAGTAAATTATATTTGTAATATTAAAATTGGTTGAAGAACCTGTACTTGATCAGAATCCCTACAAATTTTAAATCTGACATAATTTATTTTCGGAGTTCATAGATCTGAAGGGTTTGTGGTATGTTACGGCTTTTTTCAAGAAAATCTCACTACATCGGTAAGATTGATTTCAAACCAATGAGATATAAAAAATAAACAATGGAGGCGTTAAAGTTGTGGAATGACTTTAGGGAGATTGTGTCTGGATATGAGCGGCGAAGTGAAGCAGAGAGCCGAGATGAGCGGCGGAGTGGAGCAGAGACCATTTCTGGAGAGGAGCGGGAGGGGCATCTGGTCTAGGGTTAGGTGAGGGTTGGAAATGAGGTTGGGGGGCCAAAATCTAGGGTTAGAACTATTTATACCTAGGGTTAATCGCACGGGTCTGATGATGATCGTTCGATTCACTGTATTAAATCCCGAACATCCAATTTTTTGTAGTTGGTTTATGGGCTCGGATCCAGTTTTAATATCGGGCTTATCTGAATTCTAATTGGACTCATCATATTGGGCTTCTAGGAATTTAATTTGGACTCAAATTAAATTATTGTTTGGGTTGGATTTAATTATTTAAATGGGGGTTGAATTATTAATTCAAGCCCATAAAATATTTATAATTAAATTTTAATTATTTTAAATTCATAGGAATTTTAAAATTATATTATGATGTTTTTAAATAAATTTTAATGATTGTCTTTAAATTAAATTAATTAATTATGCGTTAACGTATATATTCCGAACTTTAATTTCGAATTCCATGCACGTATATTAATTTAATTATGTTTGTAGCTTTGATTATTTCTTATGATGTGATATTTTATCATATGTATTTAGTTAACTATTATATATATGGTATTGTATACATTTGATTTTTTTGACATCATTCTCTATTACTGTAGATTAATTTAATTTAATCTTCTAATTTTAATAATAATAAATATAAATATATTTCGGATTATTTGTATAGAGATTTATTAAGATATTATCAGATTATTTTCGTACAACTATGTTATTATTCTATGAAATTTGAATTTGTTTTTTAGTTGTAATTGTTTAGATTTAAGTAGGTAAGTAAATATTTATTAAATTACATATATAATTATTTATATATATATATATATATGTGTGTGTGTGTGTGTGTAATTTATAGGATATTGATATGTTATTATTGAGTGAATTGTCAATATGACTTAGTTGTAATTTTATAAATTTAAGTAGGTGATTAAATATTTAATAAATTGAGTATATACTTATATATAATTATTAATAAGATTTTTTTTTATCAAATATATTAATATTCAGTGAATTATCAATATGATTTAGTTGTAATTTTGTAGATTTAAGTAGGTGAGTAAATTTTGTAAATTTAGTTGTACACCTACCTGAGTTCGGACAGTGCCTGCAAATCCGACGGTGGGAATGACTTCTTGAGTGATTTGCACACACTTGAATTCTTGAATGGTATAAAGTGTTTTGGGGTGCCCAATTAAAAATTGCATGAAGGTGGAGGCTTCTGTTATGTTATTGAGGAACAGAGACCACTCAATGAAATTGTGTAACGGGACGAGATTGGTTGCTACAAGAATTTCCACGCACGTCCTTAAATGCAAAATTCTAATCGGTGTAAAGGCGGGCGAAAAGGTGTTGCTTCCCCGGATGAGTGTAACGCCTTCCGACGTTAGGATACCTTTCAAGTTTCAACGAAGGCAATTTTCGCTCATGATTTCATATGCGATAACGATAAATAAGAGTCAGGGTCAATCACTTTCGAACGTCGGTCTTTATCTGAAGAATCTCGTGTTCAGTCATGGTCAGTTATATGTTTCCGTATCGCGTGTCACTCATCGAAAGAGGTTGAAGATATTAGTTTGTGGTGATAATTCGGGATCGAACATGACCAATAATGTAATGTACAAATAAGTATTCAGTAACATATAATCTTAATGTTCATGTATGTAGTGTGGATTCGATCTATAATTTATGAAGTGTGGATTTTTTAGTTATTTCTCACAATCTCTATCTCTCTATTTATTTATATCTTCACGTAGTAAATAATAATAAAAGCAATATTAATACAACTTGCATTTCTATATTTAACTTTCTGCCTCGTGCATCGCCCGGGTGTAAAAAAACCTAGTTGGATTTAGGATTGCATGAGAGATCGAAGCCCGTATATTCGAGTGAGTAGGCTAGCGGCCGATTAAATGAAAACGAAAGCGGACGACTGGACCCGACGTGACCCCAATTATTTGAATAATCTAATGGTTGAGCATTTCCATTTTCTGTGCTCACTGCCTTTAAGTTGAAATTCTTTATTGGGTTGTTTTCTATCTCGATTGTAAGATAACTCACCAAAGGCTTTTTTTTCAGTTTGTACTATTCTTCCGTTCCATTCTATCGATCGCAATTTAAAAATTTTTATATCTCATTCTATCGGTTATATTTATATTTTCAAAAAAGAATTATTATTATTTTTTATTTTTCCAATAAAAATTAAATATTATTTTACTAGTTTTACCTGTACTTTTATTATTTTACATTTTTTATTATTTTAAACAAAATAATATTATGATCATTTAATACCCATAATTATAATACCAATCATCTTTATTAATACATATAAAATGGTTAATTCGACAAGTAAAATGGGACTTATTATTTTATATATTTAACTATCTCCCCTATATATTAATGCAGAATCCACCCATCATATATGTCTGTTTGCCTCACATTGTTAGCTTCGAAAAAAGTTCTGGTGATTCGATGTCATCCGAACCTAACATATACCTAATTTAATAATTTTCTTTTATATATTTTTACCTTATTTGATAATTTTCTATTATTATATTTTTTTTCTAATTTAGTATTTTTCTTTTATTATATGTACCTAATTCAATATCTTACTTTTATTCTACTAATATAAAAATATAAATAAGTCATATTTTATTTGAAGATTCTTGTATAAATCGAACTAATTAAGTTTTATAATAAAAGTTGAAATAATTATTTTTTTTTTTGAATTTTGAATATTCTATTTAAGAAAAATACGAGTTATATAAAATTATTACAAAAGGAAAATAAATATAAAAATATAAACTTAAATTTTCTTATTTGATCATAATATAATTCATTGAAAATAACATTAAAGTTTATATAAAAACTATTGTTACGCCAAAATGAAAAAAAAGAAAGAGAGAGAGAGAGAGAGAGAGAAACAAATGAAAAATAAATAATAATAAATTACTACACCTAGGAAAGTAAATATTAAATATATTCTAAATCTCCTTACTTAATCTCAGTATAATGCATTGATAAACATATTATATATCTACATAGACAAATTAATATTTGACGTAGAAAAAGAAAAAAGGAAACAAAAAATAATAATAAAATAATATTATATATACTACATGTTAGATATAAGATATTTTTTAATAAAATTATCAGTACCTTATAAATTTCATATTTTTATATAACATATTCACATGCGACACGCGGGTGTTATATGTTTTACATTTTTACGAACTCGATTTTTTACGGATTCCCTTTCAAATTTAGGGTATTTAGATACAGCTTACAATTAATTTCGTCACTCCCAGGTAAAAATACTTGAAAATTATTTAGTGTAAAAATCAGTCTTACTGTAATTAGAACAGATAATGTTTCGATTTATGTGTTTCATTTTAAATATTATTCTTTTAATATTTTTAATGAATATTCTTTTTTTCAAATTGCGCATACTATGCGATTGTTAAACTAGTTTTATAAATATATATTATGATCATTTCATATTTATAATATTAATCGTATTTTTTAATACCCCTAAAATGGTGAATTGCGACAAATAAAATAGGAAGGAGGGAGTAGTAGTTGCCTTAAATGTATTCTCTGATACCTTTATATATATATATATATATATATATATATATATATATAGGATTAGGTTCAAATGAGAACCACGTCAATATATGCGAATCTAGGGACCAATCCTGACCTTAGATCTAATAATATGTGTGGACCAGATTTTTTCTATTTTTTAAATACATTAAATTATATATATGGAAGGAGAAGGGTGTTTATGTAAAATTACATAATCCTATTAATTAAAATAAATTAGAAAATCTGCCATTAAACCTAAATCTCGTCCCCTCCCCCCGTCTGTTTCCTTTCTTCTCCAAAAAATACAGAAAATGGCTGCAGCACTCCCCTCTTCATCTCCACCACGGCGACAGCTCAGCGAATGGTGAACGGGCAACAGCGACAACTCGCGACGGCGACTTGAGCGGCGATTGGTTAGGCGACGCTCCATCATCTTTGGGGCCCGGTGGACCTGCTCCTTCCTCGAAATCGACGGCGACGGCAACTGGCCGCGGCAACGGCGACAGCAAGTCGGGCAGCGGACAATCGGCGGCGATGGTGGTTGAAATCGCGGGGCCTCTGGGTGGCAATTTGGATCGGCCGTGAAGGTGGTGGTTCGGCGAAATGGCGGCAGTTTGGAAATCAGCGACGTGGGCGACAGCGATACGGCTCGACTGGGCTCGGCACAGTCGGGTCTCGATCAGGCCGTGATTGGGACAGCAACAGCGATAACTCGCGACGGCGACTTGAGCAGCGATTGTTTAGGCGACGCTCCGCCATCTTTGGGCTCGGGCGGACCTGCTCCTTCCCCGAAATTGACGGCGATGGCAACTGGCGCGGCAACGGCGACAGCAAGTCGGGCAGCGGACAATCGGCGGCGATGGTGTTGAAATCGCGGGGCCTCTGGGTGGCAATTTGGATCGGCCGTGAAGGTGGTGGTTTGGCGAAACGGCGGCGGTTGGAAATCGGCGACATGGGCGACAGCGATACGGCTCGACTGGGCTCGGGCACAGTCGGGTCTCGATCGGGCCGTGACTGGGATGGCATTATTTCGGGTGGTTGCGGTGTTCGTTGGGTGGATGGTGGATTTTCGGTGGTGGTTGTTGGCCGATTTTCGGTGGTGGTGGTTTGGATTGTCGGGTGGTGAGTCGGGGCCTTCGGTGATGGGTGACGGAGAATGGGTGATGGTTGTTGTGCTGTTCGGATGGTGACGGCGATTTGGATTTGGACGGCGGTGATGTTGAAAAATAAAAAGCAGTGGTAGTGTAGTAAAAAAGCGCCGCAACAATATTAAGAAAGCACTCCAAAAAACTAGCACTGCCAACATAAAAAAAAAAAAAGCACTGCTGGTGGTGAGTCGGGCCTTCGGTGATGGGTGACGGAGATGGGTGATGGTTGTTGTGCTGTTCGGATGGTGACGGCGATTTGGATTTGGACGGCGGTGATGTTGAAAAATAAAAAGCAGTGGTAGTGTAGTAAAAAAAGCGCCACAACAATATTAAGAAAGCACTCCAAAAAAACTAGCACTGCCAACATAAAAAAAAAAAAAAAAAGCACTGCTGAAGACTTGTGTAGTGCTTTAAATAGTCATATACAATGCTTTTAATATTCAGATTTTTAAATTTAATTATATTTATTTATTTTTACATTTTTAAATATGCAATATGTATCTTAAATCGTAGATCTTGATAATGTGATTAATTTGATATATATTTCATTAAAAATGAATAAAAATTAAAAAATTTATGGTTCGTTGAAGATTTGAGTTTTAATATAAATTTTTGAATTTGCAGTTATATATCCGTTGTGCTTTCTAAAAAGCAATTTAGTGCTCTTCGTAAACGTCGTTATATGTCTAAAATACCCTTTTTAATTATTTAATGAATTTTTCTTAAATTATTACCATGCTTACATGTCATAATCTCAACCATCAAGATTATCCAATCTAATGGTCAAGATGAGTCCCTAGATTCGCATATATTGACATGGTTCCATTTGAACCCAACCCTATATATATATATATACTAGTGTGAAAACCCGCGATTTCGCGGGCAAATATAAGAAATGCATCAAAAATATTATAATAAAATTATATATATATTAAGTAATTTAATCGTATTTTTTTATTGTCTACTAAGGAATGTTTCATTACTCTAAACAAATGTTCTATATAATTCATTAGTCATAAATATTCATATATTTGTGTATAAAAAAAATAATAAATCTGCTCTTGTAGTAAACATAAACGCAATATAAAAATCTATATATCTTAAGATAGTTCGATTTATATTCAAAGAAGATAAATTGCTAAAAAAGGACGGAATAAACTTTATTTCAATTCTATTATATATTGTTCTTAATTAAGTAGAAAACTACTAAGTTATTTCTGTTTTTATTCATGATATATGTTAATAGTATAATCATGTAAAATATATACGTTAAGTAGTTTGATACGACACTAAACATGCATTATTTGATAGTTATGAAATCAGTAGTTAATATTATTATAAAATTAATAGCGATTTTAATTACATTTCAATAATATTTATTGAAGGATCTTTATTCGAATAATATTGTTATGTAGTATTGGAATACTTGTTTGAATTAAAAAATATTTAATGAAACATAGAAAAAAAATTATAAAATGATAAATTAGTCGACATATTTATAAGATTTTTATAAATAGAATTTGGCATAAATTAAAGACATATACCAATTTTGTTTCTTGATACGATGCAAGTGTGTGATTTGGGGCATCATTCTGAGGCTTCGTGTTCGAATCCATTAGCTAGACAAATTGTAAATTCGAGATTTGTAGCAACTATAAATATAGAGTGGTGTTGAGCAAATCTATGAATTATTTTAAGAAATAATATATTTTAGTATATATAAAGATACATCTATTAATAAGACTGAAAATATAAATGCTCGGATTTAATCTTAAATCTTTCCGTTAGGGTGGTGATTGTATATATTTGAAAACAAAATCCTGTTTTTAAAAATTAAGAAAATGACATAATTAATTCGAGGATTACTTTATACAATTAATTAGGGGATACTTATTTAATCATTGTATTAGATAATATCAATGTTCTAATTTTATAACTACTGCGATTAATTAGTTACCATCAAATCTATTTGTTATAGTAAATACTATACATAAAAGTAAACTGATTGAGAAAATTGACTTCCTTATAAACATATTAATCGGCTATGTGGACATTTCTTAATTCAAATATTTACACAAATAATATCAATCAAGATATATGGGGATCTATAATTTAAGATGATTTATTTGTTCTATTTCAATGAGTTTATATTTGGATGGTATTATTAATTTATTCTTGTGATATTTTCGTAATTATTTTTATTCATAAAGAATATATTGAGTTAAATAATTTACATATATCAATAAAATTTAGAATTAGAAATATTGAGTTAGTTAATTTACATATATCAACTTTCCAATTTTATAACTACTGCAATTAATTAGTTATCATCAAATCTATTTTATTATAGTAAATACTTTTAAAAATAAATTGATTCTGAAAATTGATTTCCTTATTCCCATATTCATCGGCTATGTAGATATTCTTTAATTCAAATATTTGAATGGATAATATCAATCAAGATATATGGGAACCTATAATTTAAGCTGATTTATTTGTTATATTTTGATGAGTTTAAATTTGGAAGGTATTATGAGTTTATTCGTGTAATATTTTCATAATTATTTGAATTCATAATATATTGAGTTAAATAATTTACATATATCAACAAAAAAAATGAAGAATTTATAACTAATAGGATTAATATTTATCATCAAATCTTTTTTGTTATAGTAAATACTTTTAAAAATAAATTGAAACTAAAAATTGACTTCCTTATAAACACAGCAATCGGCTACTTAATTAGTCTATAATTCAAATCTGTGATTGGTTAATATCAATTAAGATATATATTTTTATAACTGCTATGATTTTTAGTTATCATCAAATCTATATTCGTTATAGTAAATACTGTTATAAACAAATTGATTGAGTAAATTAAGGGAATAGTAACATAAACTACTCAACCAATATAAATCTTTAATTCTGCCATTTTTGACGTTTTATAGTTATAATTAATACTTATATTTATAGTTTCGATGATTAATTATGGTATTTTTCCATGGCAAATTAAATGAATATGGAGTCAAACCTTACTTAAATGGAGAACGGGTTTATTATATTTGGGATTATTCAAAACTTAAATTAATTAATAAGTAGAATGACGTGGTGATATGGATCTTGTATTAATTAGATTTTAATATGAAATTTTATATTAAAATAACATAATTAATCATCGACATGATTTTAGTGGGATTCTTTCAATTACTGTCCATTAATACCATGATTAGATTTAATTAATAATAAGAATTGGATTAATTTAATTATGGTGTATTGAGATATTATGATTATGATCAAAATTTCTTTAGCTATCATGTAATGGACATTGATAATTGTAATAACAAAAGAAGATTGAAAATTTCAATGATATTTGAATAGTATTTTACAAATCACCCATATACATGGCAAAGAGATTATATATTGAAAGGGCAAAATATAATCATTTACGAATATGTCCCAAATTTTCACCTATTGATAATAAAATAACATTAGTACGTAAATGTATAAATATTAAGATAAAGGTAGTATGAAAAGGAAATTACAGCAAAAGGATGAGATTATACAGTTTGTCCAATCTTTAATCATCCAAAAAATTCAGAAAATAATATCTAATGCAAAATAAGTTGGAACACAAAAGTATAACAAAAACAACAATTACATCGTTTGAAACACAGAATTATTAATGCAATTTCCGAAAAATTGTTCAATAATTTCCCAAATAAGAAAAACAGAATTATAATTTCCCAAAAACACGGATCGAATCCGAATTATTTTTATATCAGATCTGTGTCCTGATAAACAGATTTAGAATTCCAGACATGTTTGAATTGACAAAAAAAAACTTTCGAACAAAAAAATTGGGAATTGAAAAAAAAATGCATTCAAAATATATAGAAACAATTATTTCTTCCTTTGTGAAAAAATATTGGATCGGGATTTTTTACATCTATAATCTGAAATATTTTTATATCTAGTCACAGACAAAGAAAAGAAATCTAAATTTGGGCAGATTTTGAAACTGTGCAATAAATTAGATCTGTTCGTAAACAAATCTGAAATTGAGCAACAGATAAAAACCAAAAATTCAGATATGTTTGTTGCTATTCTTTATTTTCCATATCCTAATAATAATAATAATAATAATAATAATAATAATAATAATAATAATAATAATAATAATAAAAATAATAATAAAAATAATAATAATAATAATAATAATAATAATAATAATAATAATAAAAGTTTCGAACCAAACACTTTCAAACAAAAAAAGTGGCAATTGAAAAAAAAAACATGCAGCGAAAAAATATAGAAACCTCTATTTCTCCTTTGTAAATAAGATTGATAGGGATTTTTGTATTGCTTCAAAACAGAATTCACAATTTTCAGTTTTATTTTTGAATTGAAAAAAAAAATCGAAACAGGCCGATTACGGGAAAATAAGAATGAAACAGGCTTGGCATGTCATACTGTTCAATTGGAGGTAACAATTGACTCAAAGATATATAATTAGGAAACAAAGAAAAGAGGCCGTCTGTAGTGAGATTGGAGTGAGACAAATTAATTAAATTAATAATTTAATATCTTCTACTTTAGATTCTTGAATTGAGTGACTATTTGTAAATTATTTTTGGTAATTTCTTTATACACCCGATCACATTACTTATCAACATACAATTTATATTTAATCACTATTTTTTAAAAAAATATTCACAATTTTTTATCAAGTAATTTGACATCAATTTCAGTACAGTAATACACTATAATTCACTTCCTACACATGATTTGACATTTATAATAAAATATAGTGTTAATAAAATCGCGAGTTAACTCATGAATTGTACGAGTTTATGATCTCAAAGAAAATAAAAATGATTCAAACCGTATAAAAAATTGGATGTTTGAAAATCGTAAAAAACACGAGTATGTACGAGTCAAACGATTGATTGATTCGAACTTTTGTGTACCTACTTATAAAGATTTGTCAAAAATTTAAAAGCTCGCCCGCAAGAGAACGGGATCGCGTGTAGGTTGGTAAGTTGAACCGAATCGTCTCTCAAGGAAAACTAGGCTCGAAAGTTCCTTTTGTGTTTGTTGTTCACGAATAAGATAATAAAATAAAATCCTAATCTAAACACGTAAGAACAATGAATTGATTCAAAACGAAGAATAATTAAATTTAAGGTTTTTGAAAAGATTTTGAAAACAGGGGTTCTAGAGCTTCGAATCGTTTCCACGATCTCTTGGGAAAATCCCAATTGATGGTTCACGACGATTCTACGCTCTAGACCCGTTAGATCTACTAAATCAAACTCATCAATATCATCATAATAATCTTATCACAGCCATCAATCCAAAATCACCAAGATCATACAATTCATCATACATGGGGGGTTTGTTTGAAGATCAATTATTAAACTATCAAGCATGAATCGAAAGCATAAGAACTAATTAAACTAAATTAAAACGAAAGTAATTAAAGACTTACTAATTAAACTATGAACAAGAGCAGCGTTTCGATGTCGAGATCTTGAATCTAAGCTATATAATCTATCTAAGAACTAATCTAAACTAATATTAAGTTAGAGATTTAAAACTATGAAATTATGAAAAGTAACTATGAAATTAAACGACACTCGTTGGGGTTGTCAACCCCTAAGAGGCCTTAGAAACCCTAAGAACAATGTGTATTTTCGAATGTGAGGGGTGGGGGGTATTTATAGGTGTAGGTGGCTTAGAAAAGGGGTGAAAATTAGGGTTTCCGCCCCTTCTAGGACGTTCAGCACTTTTCATGCCGGTTGGGCCCAGAGACATCCCTTGTAGAAGGCCCAGAATCAAGAGGTGCTGCCAGCCCAGCTTTCTATACCGGTTGGGCCCAGCGACAGCCCTTCTAGAAGGCCCAAAACTGTCATTTCTTCAAATCGCGGCCCATTTTCGCTGAAACTCTACTCGTTTGCCCATTCTTGACTACGTCCAAACCTAAATACCTAAAATAAACATAAAATTAATTAATTATAATTAAAATACGGTAAAACAAGTTGGAGATAAGAAAATATGAAAATATGTCCAATCTATCCAACTTTCACCGAAAACAATAACAAAAATGAACTAAAATACTAACTAAAATCAAGACAAATTCCTGTTGATCATTGATCTACACACATGGCAATCGATGGTATGGAGTTACACGAGTTTCTAAAATCTCATAATCTTATCCTCTTTCGTCGGCGGCGGGGGCATTTATCTCGATGGTACTCGGTTGGCGGGCAACCTTACTTGCTCCGACTTTAAACATAGTTTCTTCTTATGATAAAGGTGAGGGCGAACGCGGAATGAGAGTGGGTTGATTTTTAGTTCTACCGCTTTGTGCCTAGACGTGCTCACCGGTTTGGAGAAACCGGACAAACCGCCGGTGTGAACCGGCGGTCAACGGTTGCGAAAACCGTTGACCACGGTTTAAACCAGAACCTAAGGCTGTAAACGAGTCGAGTCGAGTCGAGTTTAGAGAATTTAAGCTTGCTCGTTTATTATCGAGCTCGAGCTTTTTTTAACGAACATATCGATGGCTCGCGAGCCTTTTCGAGTTTAATCGAGTCTAAACGAGCTCAAAAGATATTAATTATTAATTAAATTATCTTTACTTTATTATAAGAATAAAATAAAATATTTTTTAAAGTATATAATACACCTACTAAGATACATAAACAAATAAGTTTATATATATATTTCTATATTTTTCATATGAACAAGTATAAAAATTATAATTAAAACCAAATTATTAGTTTAATTTATACGAGTTTAATAACGAACTCACTATATAACTCACTAACGAACCCGCTCACGAGCTAACGAGCCGAATACCATGAATCTAGAGTTTGGTCGTTTATTAAACAAGCTTTTTTAAACGAGCTCGAGCGAGGTTTTATCGAGTCGGGTAGCGAATAACTCACGAACTGTTTGGCTCATTTACACCCCTAACGGAACCGGAACCGCAACCGCCATTAAGGCGGGCTGGTTCCAGTTTCCCCATACCCCAAACCGTAAACCAGCAGTTCAAACTGCCGGTTGGAGAATTAAAAAAAATAAAAAATTGTCGGTTCAAACCCGCGATTTAACCATCCAAAACTAGCCGTTGGGGCGCGGTCAGTGAGACGTTTGAAATCAACGGTCTTGATCTTGTGACCGTTGATGATCAACGGTCGAGATCAAGTGACCGTTGATTCAAACCGCCGGTTCGAACCGAAACCGGCCGGTTTGGTCCAAAACCGTTGATTTACCCGCCTTTTTTTTCACTCCTATAAATAACCCCCATTCCTAACTCATTTCTCTCACACCAATCTCTCATCTTCTATATTCTCTCTATTATACATTGTTCCTCGTTGCAAACTTTGTGATTTACTAAGATTCTTTAATTATTATCAAGCATTCCTAATTCTAAACTAAACTTATTTAAGTTTAGTGTTATAATTCCAAATATATTTCGTACTTTCTAGTTATAATCCTAAATTTATAATCCTACTACTTTAACCCACTAGTACTCTTTCTTATTTTTTTGTATTATTTAATATTAACTTCTAAAAAAAATGTCAAGCCGTGGAGGTTCTTCTCGTTCTCGTCGAGCCGATAAGGGGAAGAGTATAGCACTCGATGACAACGCCAATGTCCATCCCATTGGCCTATCACAAGGCAACACCCCTTCGGTCGGTGACTAAAATCCCAATCGCATCGACATTGACGAAGATTGGAGTGATACTGACATTGATCGAACTTATCGAACCGTCGCCGCCTTTGCCGGTGAAGAAGTACCGCCCATTGAAGAGGAGGATGAATTGCCTCCTCCAAGAAACCCAAAAACTCATTATCGGGCAACAACGGAGTTAAGATCCGACATTTTCAAGAAATATTTTCAAAAAATCGAGACCCGCCACCCGCAAACGAGCCACCTCCGGAGGACGGCAAAAAATTGAGAAAGGAGGTACTGTGTCACTTGCAACTATTGTACCTCAACTTACCAATTTCTAGAAGGACGAGGATATGGGATATGCACAACCATCTCAACAACAAACACACCGACAAAGTCGGCATCGATAGGACTCAAACGCAACTACAAGGAGGACAAGTAAGTACGAACTCCTCTTCTTTATTTACATATTCCGACGCTACTCATAGAAAGGAATTAGCAAATTTTGTTTCTTCTAAATCTCTTCCTTTTAACTTTGCCAATGATGATTTATATGAAAAGTTCACCCAACTTTATTTTAATCCCTCGAGTACGAGAGTCTCACGCTCTACCCTTACTCGTGATATTAAAAAAGTTGTTGGTGAATATATGTTAAACTTATGTAATGAATTTGCTAGTTTACCAAACAAAGTTTCAATTTGCTCGAATGTTTGGAGTGATCATTGGGAACGAAACTCTTACATGGGTGTTACATGTCATTG
>BMAC01000469.1:552250-571529 GCA_014905375.1 Phtheirospermum japonicum
TTTTAAATGGTTCAATTTCATATTTTTCTAATAAATTCAAAATTTCAAAGTATTTGTTATGTTTTCCTACTGACTTCAAACTTTTAAAATTCTTCTAATATAACTTTTTTTTTTAATTTCAACTTCAAATATTTTAAATGGTTCAATTTTATATTTTTTTAATAAATTCAAAATTTCAAAGTTTTTGTTATATTTTCCTACTAACTTCAAAATCTTAAAATTCTTCTAATATATTTTTTTCTATTTTAACTTCAAATATTTTAAATGGTTCAATTTCATATTTTTTTAATAAATTCAAAATTTCAAAGTATTTCCTATATTTTTCCACTAACTTCAGAATTTTAAAATTCTTCTAATATAATTTGTATCATTTGATCTCATCTCACATACATTTTAAAAAATATATATTAATCTCAAAAATTCAAAACATATGAATTTAATAATTAAGAAAAAAAACCCGGCCAAACCGAACCGGCGGTTTGCAACTTGCCACAAACCGTCCAGTTTTACGGTTCGGTTCTGGTTCGAACGTCTGAACACGTCTATTTGTGCCTATTGTGAATGGAAAATTTCAGAAATTGAGATTTGTGAAATGAAAGGTCGGCCTGTATTTTAAGAGAGAGAGAGAGAGAGAGAGAGAGAGGGGTTTGATTGTTTTTTTGAAATAGTCAAATGGGCCTAGTTTAAGCTGGGACATGTTTTGAGTTGGAGTCAAATCCAATTTAAGTTTGAGATTTTGTCAAGGGATAATTATAGAAAATACCAAAAAAATTTTATATATTTTTACAACCTCTAAATGATTTTCATAATTATACGAGAATTATTGTTTTCTTTACCTAATTACATAATTTTTTTATTATTCTCTTTATTTTTACGAGAATTGGAGTTGATACTACAATTTTTTTTATAACTCCCAGTATTTGAGTTGACACCGATTAATTAATTTAGATTTCTAATTAATTACGTATGTTTTTAGGTTTTTCTTGTGAAGGTTTGATTGATTTTATCGCCATCTTTCTTCCCATCAAATTCCTTCGAATCAAATCCTACCCCTTCATTTGCACCCCACATACAAAATGAAACTTTTCTAAAATCGAGGGTTTAGGTTTTTTCATCCACAACGATTAATTAAATATACAAAATAAAACTTTTTTGAAATAGATGATTTAGGTTGATATATTTCTTCTGAAATATTTTTCAATTTTTTTTTTTTGAGATCGAATTTAGGTTGATATATTCCTCTAAACTTTTTTAAAATCGTTTATTGAAATCGAGGATTTAGTTGATATATTTCCTCTTAAACTTTTTTAAAAAATCGCAGTATTTTGGGTTGATATATTATTTTGCATCCCACGCCAATTAATTAAAATATACAAAATAAAACTTTTTTGAAATCGAGAATTTAGGTTGATATATTTCCTCTGAAATTTAGGTTGATATAAAAGTTAGCATCCTCTAAAACTTATTTCAAGTTGATATTTTGGGTTGATATATTATTTAGTATTTGGGTTGAAATGAATCATTTGGTTGATATATTTTATTTAGTATTTGGGTTGATATGAAATCGAGGATTTAAGTTGATATATTTTTTAGTATTTTGGTTGATATATATACTACAACTTTTCAGAATCGATTAGTTAAAATATACAAAATAACACTTTTTTGAAGTCGATATTTAGGTTGATATATCTGTTTTGAAGGAGCGGAATTCGATTGATAGCGAATAATTCTGAAAGCGGTTTTCTTCGTGCAGATGGAAAGTTTAAAGTTATATCCGTATATTTATAAATACTTTGATGTGATCGTATTTTTTAAATTTTTGTTTTTTAAATAGGTAATTTTATTAATTCTCCTCTTTTCAATTATTTTACAAAACTTGTTTAAAATATGTACATTCTAAGTTGTACACTTATTATTGTTCTTGCAATTTACAGTTGATCCACTGATTTAATTTTCAAAATTTTTGGTCAATTCGATCTTAAAAATATGATTTTGACAACATTGCTAAAAGATAAAGAATTATGAATCATATAACAAATAAGAATTTTTACTATTCACAAAATTCTTAATACCCAAAAATTACGGCTACCAATATTTAAAATGCCAACAATACTAGTTAAATAATCAAATGATTTGTTAAAAAAAAAGTGGATTGAAGTTAATAAAAAGGGAAAAAAATAGAAGTTTTGAAATATTAGAAAGAGCATACACTCAAATTATGGACAAAAATGCTGAAATATTGTATATTTCAAATGGGATTGTTGAAATATGTGGTGTTTGAAACAAAATAGTTATTATATAAGTGGAATCGTCTGCTGAGTGTGTGATTCCATAATTTTTATTTATTTTTAGAATTTGAATCTCATATTGCATGTGTGATTCTCCATAAAATAATAATAATAATAATAATAATAATAATAATAATAATAATAATAACACATACATTGTGCGATTCATAATTTAGAAAGAAAAAAATCGCACTTTGAGTGTACGATTTTATCAAAATTAAAAATAAATAGAAATCACAATTATAGTGAATAAATATTTCAAGGGATAATTTTAATGAATCATATGTATCCTATATAATAGGCGACAAATGACTTAATATAAAATTATTTCAGTCTTTCAATAATATTCAATCTTTATTTAATCTTATATAATAGACCAGAGTTTAAGATTAAAACATTAAAAAAAAGTTTTATCGTGCAAATTCCATCGTCTAGTTTTAATTTTAGATGGCTTTATAAATATTTCTAAAATGTCTTTCTATAATTTTATAGATATATTTTGGAGGTTGTTTCAACAAATTCATGATTGTTATTTTGTAAATATACATCGATAGAAAAAAAAATTCAAACGTAAAATATTATAATGGATAAATATTCCAATGGATAATTTTAATAAATGAATTATAATTAAGAAGATTGAATATTGTAGCTAAGAGTGTGTATATCATAGACCCGGAACCATCTAATATGGTGCACTCGGTCCTCCAATTCATTCCACGTGTCCAATCGAGCCCCACTCACTACAATTCCTCACACGCGCTCAAAATTTCTCCCTCCAGAAATCGGCAGAAATCTGCCTCTTCAACTTCGCTCAACACTCATTTCAACACACACCATTTCAACAAAGCAAAAAAACACTATTCGCTCAACACACATCTTCTCCGGCGATTTTCTACGCGATTTTCTGCGTTGATTTTCTTCTGCGATTTTCTCCATTAAATAGGAGTTTTCCTTCATCAAATCTCATCTTCTCCACCACTATTTAGCAAATAGCAGTAAGTTTTTTATTATTTCCCATCAAACTTTAATTAGTTCACAAACTGGTAAATATTTTCAGCGTCGATTAATGATGTTTCATCATGTGATGATTCGTCACAAAACCCCCAATAAATTTTCATTATATATTTCTGATTCTTCTGAATCTTGATTTTAGGCATTAATTGATGTTGATTCATCTGTATTTTAATTATATGCATTCGATTCTATGATTTTGTTAAAATTTCCCAGTTTAATTTCAAATTCTGTAGTTTTTGGTGATATATAAATAATTTGTGATGATATTTTTATGTTCAGTGTGATGATAAATATATAATGTTTGTGATGATATGTATAAGATGTTTGTGATGATATTTTCATATTCAGTGTGATGATAAATATATGATGTGTGTGATGATGTGTGCATATTCTTTGTGATGATATGTATATGATATTTGCATAGTATGTGTGATGTTTGTATAAGAAGTTTGTGATGATATTTTCATTTTCACTGTGATGATAAATATATGATGTGTGTGATGATATTTCCATACTCTGTATGATGATATGTATAAGATGTTTGTGATGATATTTTCATGTTCAGTGTGATGATAAATATATGATGTGTGTGATGATATGTGCATATTCTATGTGATGATATGAATATGATATTTGCATAGTATGTGTGATGTATGTATAAGAAGTTTGTGATGATATTTTTATATTTAGTGCGATGATAACTACATGATATGTGTGATGATATGTACATATTCTGTGTGATATTTGCATATTATGTGTGCTATATGTATAATGATCTTTGATTTTATTTTTATCTTTATATTTTTTTGTGTTTAATTATAGATATGAAGAAGAAGCAACCAGTTTACATTTGGAGCAATTAGATACTCCAACTGTAGTTGGTAATCAATATGGTGTAGGTCTCACTCTGTAAGAGGAAAACCTACAGAGAAAGATTTATTAAAAAAAGGGAAGGAAAAAGAAAACTTTGATTGAGGCAACATCAATGGTTGAGAAACAACCTTCTCCTACTCAGAAAAATTTGATTGTCAATCTTCGCAAAACAAAGTTGACGAAAAGGGTAAATTAAAAAAGGTTAGTAGTTTTTGTTATTTTGCAATTTTGGCAGATAATATTCATAATCAAATTCAAATTAAATAGATATCATGTATATTCGCAGGATGCAGCAATGGTAGACAAACAAAAAGATAATGCAGAAGAAAAAATTAAACCAACTGAGGTTTACCTTTTTTTATACATGATTATAAAAAACAATTATCATGTTAGGTTATGCACATTTTTAAAAAAATAATAATAATTCTCATTAATTTTATTCATTTTCAGGTTGTGTTGAATCAGTTGCGTAAAAGAAAAGAACCGATGAATGATGAAACCATTCTTCAAGTTGCAAAAAAGAAGAGGATTTATGTTCGAAATGAGAAAAATCTGAAAATAAGAACATCTCCCCAGCCACTCTTCATGTTGATTTCTTCCCTCAGTGCAGAACAAAAAGCAGCTGTAAGAGAAATTGGGTTTGGCAGAATGCTAGAGCTCAAAGTGAAGGAGAACCAGACTGAGTTGCTGAAGTTCTTGGTGAGAAATTTTGATTGCTGCCGGTGTTCGATTAAACTTGAAAATGAAGAATTAAAAATTGAAGAAGATGGTGTGGTGTCTGTGTTTGACCTTCTGAGGGGAAAAAAACCAGTCAATGATGATGATGAAAAAAAAAAGTAATTCCTATATATTATACAAATATTATTTCTTTATTTATATTATCTTTTCTATATTTTACATTCTATTGAATTGTAAAATTAAAATTAAGTTTTAATGCAGATGATGATGTGTACAAGGCTTTCCTTTCAGAATGGAGAAGCCGGTGGAAAGTTGAAGGTGGTGGTCTTCTTACAAGTGCAATGGGGCAAGAGCTGCAGATGAGGGTTGACTATGGCGATAACTTCAAACGCGACTTTGTCGTGTTTGTTGTCACCACTATGTTCAAATCGCACCAGGATAGATATGTCAATTACAAGATTCTAAAATCTCTTCAAGATGTTGATGAGATTAAGAATCGTAATTGGTGTAATTACATGATTTAAAAGCTTGTTTCAGCAATGGATGATTGGAAGAAAAGCAAATCTGAAAGCAAATATTTTACAGGACCTGCGACTTTTCTGATGGTAAGAATAATTAAATTCATATTGCATAATGATATGTATATGATATATGCATACTCTATGTGATATATGCATAAAATATTTGTGGTGATATTTTCTTGTTCAATGTGATGATAACTATTTGATGTGTGTGATGATATGTATATAATATTTGCATATTATGTGAGATATATGTATAAGATGTTTGTGATGATATTTTCATATTCAGTGTGATGATAACTATTTGATGTGTGTGATGATATGTATATAATATTTGCATATTATGTGACATATATGTATAGGATGTTTGTGATGATATTCTCATGTTCAGTGTGATGATAAAACTAACTTAACATCATTTAAAGCCATATATGGGGTACCTAGCATGCAATGTACATCCTCATCATTCTCTTTACTCCTCCACTCAGACACAACTCCGATGAACATGTTGTAGAAATCACAAAGCCCATCCGTCTTTGATAATTTCCTTGTAAGCGCATGATTTGTGCTCTCACTTCTTTGAGAAGATAAAATGCCTCCTGAAACCAATCCTTGTTAAACGCAGGACACCATTTTGCTCTTATATCATAAAACCTTAGTAACCAGGAATTATCCTGATATCCATAATCTGTAACCATCCTGGAAAAAAAAACATAGAAAAATCACACATTACTGACACATACCATCACACAAAATCTGACACGTATCATCACACATTGCTGACACATATCATCACACAAAACTGACACATATCATCACACATTACTGACACATATCATCACACAAAACTGACACATATCATCACACATTACTGACACATATCATCACACAAAACTGACACATATCATCACACTTTACTGACACATATCATCACAAAAAACTGACACATATCATCACACTTTACTGACACATTTCATCACACAACACTGATACATATCATCACACTTTACTGACACATTTCATCACACAACACTGATACATATCATCACACTTTACTTACACATATAATTAGCAAAACCCTAAAAAAGCAGATTGTATTTCAGATATCATGACACATTACTCACATATATACATATCATCAGTCACTACTAACACATATCATCACACTTTAATTCCTGATATCATTAACACATATCATCACACTTTAATTTCAGATATCATCGCATACTACTAGCATATATCATCAAGTAATTCTGCTACATATCATCACATAATAAGTCCAAATATCATCACATATTGCTGTAATATATTATCAACAAATATTAACAAATAATAATAAGCGTACAAAAAATTTACTTACTTTTTCCAGTAAAACTGGAATTCAGCTTCTGTTTCCACGTACTTGAGCAAATAGTTGAAAAGGTCTATAAAGCCTTTTTGACTTCTTAGCGATCTGATGTTTATCTTTGAGTTTTCCCCAATATGCCAAACACAGAGTCGATGTCGTGACATTGGGAAAATCTTGGAAATAGAAGCAGCCATGGCAACAGATTGGTCAGTCATAATTGTAGTAGGGTGTTTACCGCCCATGGATCTCAAAAAAGCACCAAACAACCACTCAAATGACTCGATTCTCTCATTCATTAATAACCCGCACCCAAACATCACATTCTTACCATGATGGTTCATACCAACAAATGGACCACAAATCATGTCGTATTTATTAGTGCGATACGTAGTCATGCACCAACAAATCACCAAATAATTCGTAATCCTGCCGCATACGACCATCTCTCGAAAAAAAACTACACAGTCTAGACTCACTATCCACCTCAAAATCAAAAAAAAAAGTCCTTCTCGTTAGCTTGCCTATTTTTAAAATTTTGAATTAATGTGTTGGAATCAGTACCATCAAATATATTAGATTTACTTAAAGCATTATATGCATCTCTAGTGCTAAAACCTAAAAAAGGTGAACCACCAGACTGGTTTTTTAAAACCCGTACACCATCGGCCACACCAACACCACTTTTTTTTTTAACTCTTTGAGGTAAGCAAGTTGAGTCGGACAAATTTGTCTATGGGATGGAAGAAGATGACTTGAGGTAGGTGGACATAATGTATGGTTGTGCTCGTTTTTATGTGCAGTAACAACCCACAAACCACTACGATCAATATCAAACCGAATAAAAGAAGGACAGCCTGTTCTCACATCTAATTTCGCATAAGACCTACTTTTTTTTGAAACTTGTTTCTGACCAGCCTTAGAACAAAGAAACATTTTCATCGAAATTGAGCCATCAACCCTCTTCCTATCCTTCCCCTTCCTAACACTAAACCAACCCTAAACGCATGATCATTATACAAATTATAAGCCTCGTCAACAGAATTTACAATAATGCCAACCAAATCATCATCACGCATTGCTCTCTCAACTGACTGACTATCACCAACAATAGAATTCACTACATAAGACAAAAAAAAAAAAACCAAAAATATGTGATTAATACAAATATTAATCACACAGATATCATCACATTCTACATTCAGATAGCATCACATTCAACATTCAGATATCATCACATTCTACTTTCAGATATCATCACATTCTACTTTCAGATATCATCACATACAGACTGACATATCATCACATTCTACTTTCAGATATTATCACGTTCTACTTTCATATATCATCACATATAGACTGACATATCATCACACTCTACTTTCAGATATCATCACATACAGACTCACACATCATCACACATTCCCTTCCATGAATCATAAAAGGAGAAATCATATACCTGCTCCTGTAATAGAACTACTTTCATCAGTGTTCGAACTCGCACCATTCCCAAAAACTGGAATATTTGCAGTAGAAACACAAATCGGAAGAGTTGCAGCAACAAAAATAAGAAAATAGTGTAAACCTAATATAATACAAAAATAAATCAACTTCCCAAATCACTTACCCTCAGACCGATTCACGTCCATTGGAACATCTACCAGATTCAAGTCCATCGGAATTGAAGGATTTGTTTGTTGGTGGTGGAGCAACGATTATTTCTTCGATGAAAATCGAAGAAAAACTCAGAATTATTTGCTGTTAAATCTGATGGAGATCGTCGTTGCTGCTAAAATCAATGAGGATTACGTTTCTGTTAAATCCGCTGGGGATCACCGGTAATGGATTGTATTCGGATGAAATTGATGGAAAAGCGATGAAATTTGGGAATCGCGTGAGGTTATGGGAGAACAAAAGTTCAAAAAAAATGAAAAAACGCGTAAAATTTTGAGGATTGCATTTTATATATGAGAAATAGGTGAATCGGGTCCATCTAATAATTTGCCCGTAGCTAATACTTTTCATCCAATATAATATGCTGACTTGATAACTTTTTATCTCATATATATTGTATATAATATAGGCGCAGTACTTAATTTAAAATTACTTCTTTCATTAAAAATTTTTGTTGAAATATATACCCACCATAATATTCTGTGTGTAATTCTTCTCTTTTTTTTATATTGATGCAATCGTATACTTAAGGTGCAATTTTTAATTTTTTTTAATATATAAGTTTTATAATCGCACAATTAATGTACAAATTTCTTTTTAATATATGAATATCATCTATTGTGTGCTATTCTTATTTATTTATTAATTAATAATTTGTGAAATCGCATTTTTTCAATTCGAAAAGGTAAATAGAAGAATTCGTTGCGATTTTATATAAAATAATAATAATTTTGGAATAGATTCCACCTGAATACACTTTCAAACATCACGTATTTTTACAATCCGAAATATATTTCTGTATTTGTCCCCAAATTATGATACCTACCGGCCTCGTGCCTTGGAATTAAATAAGATGAATGATGGGTCCACTCGAAACACAGCACTGTCAGCACATATACAATTGACTTTGGTTAAATTATTTCATTCCTTTATTAATTATTTGAAAAGTCATAGATAGAGACGCAGAACATTTGCAACCAGAATTAATTAAGTGACCTACAACCACCGGTCACCATTGTTTTTTGTCACCCTGAAAAATTGGTCTCCGTAACCGCCGTGCCGCTCACGAATGAGATAATCTACACCAGAAAATAGCTTAGAAAGGGGTTATAAGGAAATTTTTGGTGAACATTTTCCGATGTCTTAGTCAGATTAATTACTTAATAAAATATGAGTAACTATGAGTTGAAAGAGGAAAAATATATGATACTCTCACCTTTCTATATTGTGATATTTATATTGCATTTTCGATTAAAATCTCCCGAATCTGATAGAGGTTACCCACGAATGTAGGAAGCAAATAGTGTGCATTTGAATAATTTCTTTTATGGGTTGTTTAGATTAAGTTTCGTTGTCAACTAGCGTGCATCATGGTTCTGAAAATTGGATCGATCTGTTCGACCGGTTCAACCGGGAATCGGTCACCACACCGGTCCGGTTTCATGTGCAAACCGGCACTCAAAAACTCGTCAAATCGGTTGGACCGGTGAACCTGTGACAGGTTCAACCGATTTTTTTGATTTTTTTTAATTTTTATATTAAATAAAAATTGATGGAGTCTTATTATTTTTATATGGAGTACAAATAAATACAAATTATGATGGTTAATTTTATTTCATTTATTATTTTTATATGGAGTACAAATAAATACAAATTATGATGGTTAATTTTATTTCATTTTGAAGTTGTTGGACTTGAAGTGATGATATTAGAATTGAACTATTTTATTTGATTTTTTTTCATTATATTTAATTCAACTACATTTTTTTTTAATAAGTTGGGTCAAGTGGTTGGAAAGTAGAAGATAAATCTCAAATAACTTGAGAGGTCTAGGGTTCGAACCCTTGTCAACACCCTTATAAAGGATTAGTGATATCACTTGAGCTACAAGCTCGTGGTTATTTAATTCAACTACATTTTTCTATGTTGTATTGTGGTTGATGGATTCATATTTATTCTTATGGACTTTTTGAATTAAATTTTAAAATATTTTATAATCATATATTTTATTAATCTAATTTATTCTATTTATTTATAATATATTTAAATAGTGGTATATATATTACCGGTCCGACCACGATCCGACCACGGTTGAACCTGTGAACCACTGAACTTGTAGCTTTACCGGTTCGATGATCGGTCCGGTTTTCAGAACAATGGCGTGCATTTGAATAATTTCTTTTATGGGGGTTGTTTAGACTAGGTTTCGTTGTGATTTTGAATTCTAGTATTTAGAATCTTGAGTATTCATAATTCTGTAACTAGTAAGAATCTTTGTTTGTTATAAATTTCAAAATCTTTTACTTTTTACTGTAGATGTCAAATCATGTCTATAAAGTGGATGATAATGTATTTTTATATTGTTCTAATCTTGAGTATTCATAATTTTGTAAATAGTAAAAATCTTTGTTTCATGTCAAATCATGTCTGAAAAGTGGGTGATAATGTATTATTATATTATATTTAGTAATATTTAATTTTTTTTTAAATATAATGAATGATGTGATAAAAGAGATGAGTATGAGGTTAGAGGTAAGAAATTGTTGGTTGTGGGTTAAAAATTTGAGTCGTAAAACAAACGAGAATTGAGATTTAGAATCCAATCCTAGTATTTGGAGTCGTAGGCCAAACAAGGCCTTTATGCTCGGCTATTCCAAAATTTGGATTGGGCTGCTCCTCAATCTTCTCTACTCAAGAATTATCTCAGGTAACTTTCCTATTTTTCACCTATTACTTTTTAACTCTTAACTCTGTTAATAAACTTTATTGTCTTTTCAATTCAACTCGACTTAAACCAAATCTACTCTTTTCTCGTGGTCCAATGTGACCTTGGTTTTTGAGACCAATTCTAATCAACTCAGCTCAACAACCTCACTAGACCCAACAACAATTATCATTTTACCCGACTTTTGGCCTAATCCCGGTTCAGGTTTTCTCTATCTTAATCTCTCTTGCTCCCTTGGCCACACAAAAATAGTTCAGCATTTTATTTTCGTCCGTCCCACAAAAATAGTTCAATTACTATATTTAACATATCATTAAATTTTAATTTCCACACATACCCTTAATTAATATTCTTAAAATACTAATTTTCTACATGTAAATTGAGAATTGATGATTATAATGTAAAATCTTACTATTCCAATAACAAAATACTAATTTCAACACTGATTTCTATAATCATTAATTGACATTAATAAATCCAATAATGGTATAATTGGAAAACACTAACTAAATTAAGGGAAGTTTTACGGTGTCGTGAAGGTACCATTTTTCACCTAATATCAACTGTTGGATCAATTTCAAGTTATAAATATTAAAAGATGGATGGGTGTAAATGCACGTGGGGTGGGAGGTATGGTACCGTGAAGGTATCGTAGTCATTTCCCTAAATTAATGATTTAACTATATAAACTACTCATTTTTTAATATATGTAAAATCAATCACAGAACTATCATTTTGAAACAGAGGGAGTATAATTTTCTCTACCATTTAGCTTTGCCTTTATAGATTGTTTGGGGTTGCATCGGTCTGGACTTATTCTTTTGGGCAATTAAGTCTTACTTGTTTAGGTCAGATCAGTTTTAAACACAAAAGGATTAATTAATTGCAATTTTTAAAGAGAAAAGGCTAGTTTTCAATAGTTGTGTCAATGGCATATGCTAAACTTATTTTAAAGAGCTTCCAGCTAATACATTTTCTAAGATGTTTTAAGAATTTACAAGATGCACAATCTTATTTTTGAAAATAAGATGTTGATGTGTTTGAATAAAATAAAATAAAATAACTTATAAAATATTAGTAATAATATAATTGTAGTTAAATGGTTAAAGTAAGAAAAGAAATTATACATAAGTTCTTCTTTTATAAAATAAATGCAAACACTTGTATTATGCCAGATTAATGGGTCATGACTCGTTAGACTATTTGACCCGATATTATAATGTATTAGTTTTTGTAATGTGATATATTGGTTGTTGTACTGTAAAGTATTGGTTTTTCATAAATTTCTGACCCATATGCTATGATGTATTGATTTTTGTACTGTAATACTTGTAATATTTTTGTACTATGATGTATTTGGTTTTTTATTATAATGTATTAATTTTTGCACTATAATATATTGATATGAGATTTTGGCTTAACGGATGATCCGTTAGTACAGTCTAATAAAAGTGTTGCCTTAAAATAAATTGTGGTTCTCCTTACAAAAAAAAACTTATAAGCTCTTAAAAAAACTAAACCCTTATAAGAGTTTACAAAGTCCTGAACACCTTACCAGCTATTTTAAAGAGCGTATAAACTTACCAAACAGGCCTTAAGCATATTATCAAAACAAATGAAGATTATTATAATACGAAGGAAGACCTAATAAAGCAAAAAAAAAAAAATGTATCTACCATATTATTCTATATATTCTATGAAACACTCATATTGATACGAGGACACGTGTACAATACAACACATGTACAACACACAAACATGCATATAAGTTATAACTGCATATTTTTGTGTTTTTGGAAATTCACTTATTAAGTTCAATAAAAAGAATGTTACAACCATATTACACTGGATTTGAGGTTTTTGTTTCTTTTTCTTTTTTCTCTTAACTAAGACTAATGCCTAGTACAGAATTCTTTTGTTATTTATTCTTTTGCCTATACATCCTCGTTGAATGATAAATTAAAGTCGCTTATTTAAGATATATTTGCGGACCTAATGAAAAATAGTGAAAATGGAGTCAACATATAATCGTTAATTCCTATTGACAATTGCATTTTTTAATCAATAAAATGGTACTTCCTATGTAGGACAAACAATAAACTCATAGCCACTCCTTGATCAATTTTCATTCATTCGATTGAAAAAAAAAAAGGCAAATTGATCCCAAGGTGAAATAATAAAAGTATAATGGTTGTCAATCACAACCTTTGTAGTTTTGTAAAAACGCAGTTTTCAAATATGATGTTAGGTTTCGTGATAGACGTCACCAGATCTAACATCAACTTAATCTCAAAAACAGCAACGAAAATAAATAAGTAAAACACAATAAATTAATTTCAGTTTGTAAGCAATCGCGCTTACAAACTTGGGTGTACAAACCCGAAAACTATATTACTTTTCAAACGTTCAAGACCAATTACAAAATACTAAAAAGTAATATACGAAAAACAACTTGTATCAAACAATTGATACACAAAATACTCGTCGCTTCTTCTTTAGTAGAATTCCTCCGTTGGTTACGCAACGTAGAGATCCTTCTAATTTTACAGTAAAGCTCCGAGTGTGCCTTACGTGTTCTGCTTCAAAGATGCATCCGTCTTGTGTATCTTTTGCGTCTCGGTGTTTCAATATATAACAAGACTCCAAGTCTTATTAGACAAGTTATAAAGTAATAAGGAAACTAAATAAATTCCTAGACTCCAACTAAGAAAGGAATCTAGAGTCCTAAAATACTTTGCGTCCTAAGAAAGGCAAACTACAAACAAGGAAATTATTGTTGAAAATAATATTCCCAACAATCTCCCCCTTTTGCCTTTCTGGACAAAACACCCATGACGCAACAAAAATGTTCAATACTGAAAACAAATTGACTCCCCCTAAATAAGCAATAATAAAAAGAAAAATAATTGTTCCACAAACACAAACAAACTAAGGAAAGCATAAAAGGAAACTAAACACCTCGAGCCTTCTTCGCCCGTCGAGATGACGAAGATGTCCCTTCACCATCAGCTTTCCTTTTTCGCAGCTTCTTCTTCATTTTCTTCAAAACCTGTTTCTGAAGCGTATTTTCTTTCTCCTCTTCACACTATCCAAGATCGCCAACACGGTGGCAGCCTCAGCATCAAAAACACCAACTCCAGTAGCATCTTCAGCACCATCCTCGTCGTCATGTCTATCTCCCCCTTTTTGTTCAGAAATCAAAAGGGCCTCAAAGAGGGAACCACTCAAGGCCAATAACTGAGCACGCTGACTATCAAGTTGGGCAATTTGGTTATCAAGTAAGGCCACTTGAGCACGGACAACTGGAGCCATCAACTGAACCATGTTGCCACTGGTGACAGGACTCGCAGAGGTGTCACCATGGGCAGCACCAACCTGAACAGGCGCACTCTAGGGCAAATCAACAACGCGGGCTCCAGAGAGGTGCTGGCTCCTCAAGGTGAACCACTCCGCCTCACCAGTGAGGGAATAATCCGCGGAAGGCGTAAAGCCTTGGTTTTCCAAAATATTGTAAATCAAAGAGGGAAAACAGAGAGACGAGGAAGACTTAGAGGAGGCAAACCTTGTGACCATATCAAACATGAGCAGGCTGAAATTGAAGTGGATCCCATTTCCAACTTTGAAAAGAAACTGAGCCTGAGGTCTGGTCAAAACAGTCGAATTCTTTGAAGGCACCCAGTTGAAAATCGCCACTTTATGCAGAACCGAGTAAAGCGATGTCAATTTCGTACTGGGCAATTGTTCACGCCAAGTGGTGAGCAGCCCGCCAGACAAGAAACCAATAACCTCGTCCATGTCATCAACAGTGGAGTCCCCTTGAAAAGCATCAGTCCCATAAGCCACATTTATCAAGTCAGGCGTGAAGGCGTAAATCCGTCCACGTACAAACACTTTCCCATAATTTGCAGACGTATCCACAGCAACCGATGGAAGAAGGTTGGAATAAAACTCCATAATAACATCCCGGACAAATGGCATGGCGGTGGAGACAGTCGACTATAATCCCCTGTGCTCAAAGAAGGCAATTAAATTCTGGCGCTTCAACAACTCCACAGGGACTCGTCTTTCACCAATCATGCCGTGGGTCTTAAAAACTGAGAAAAGTGCTTCAGCCTGGGAGGAAAGAAATTTCTCAAAAAAAGGAACAATATCTTCTATCTCCACTTCATCGGGGACTGGGGCAATGTCAGCATCCTCAACAGGAGGAGAACCTGGAGTCGGAGGAGGTAAATCACTCGCTGTGTCAGACCACGGGCTAGAGGGATATACATCACCTGGAATGGGTGATGTTGGCTTCGGTGACAAATCACCAGTCCCATCATCAGTCTGCTGAACATTTTCAGCCAAAGTAGCCCTGGACTTCTCCTTTCCTTTCTTCTTGGCAGCCTTCACAGAATTCACCAGGTGCACAAGAGGGATCTCATTTGAGTCATCAGGAGATTGTTCAAGAGTAGTGTCAAAAGTTGGAGGCGTAGTTGAAACAGGAGGATCGGGAACAACAGGATTAGCTGAACTGGATACTTCACCGGTGAAGAAATCCACTATCTCATAGGGAGCGCTTGAATACTCAGTTTCCGTTGAACCAGGAGAGACCTTGATAGAAGCCAGTGGGTTCTTCTTTTCCGCAAGCGAAACAGTCTGCTTTCGGCGTCCACGACCCTTTTTGGCAGCTGGAGAAGCAATTGAGGGCGCCGGAGCCGTGACAGTCGCCGGAGGCACAAACTCCTCGTCATCTGAGTTAGTGGCAACGGGAACATCATCAGTGAGATTCATGTGCTCGATCGGCATATTGCGACGTGGCCCAGCTTTGCTCTTAGGGACCGCCGGCGGAACAACCCCCGGAGGAATACTTCTCAGTCGCCGTGACCGCTTCAGGGTGGGATTACCGATGCGCCCAAAAACCTCAGCGATAAACGACAGATTAGGAGGGTTGTCGACATCAATCTCATTGCCAGGTTGGCCGGGAAGGACCTGGGCTGAAGGGGCGGCGTCAGTCGAGGCTGAAATCGGCGATATGACAAGAGAGCTCGCCGGAGCAGAACCACTTGGTTCAAGAACACCTATCTGAGCAGAACCACTGGTGATGGGTGTCGGGCAAAAGCAACACCTATCTCCTCGCGGATGTCCAGCCCACCAAATCTTGGCAAAGTTGGAGCAACCTGTTCGCCGGAGTGCTCAATTTCTGCCAGAAGTTCAAGAACCCTAGACCCTGAAGGAGAATTCGACATCCTGAAAATCCAAATAATACACACCATAAAGAGAAATAGAAACAATAGATACCGAGAGGAATTTGAGTTTGAGAAGGAGTTCAACTTCACAGGAGAGAGAATCGAGGTGGGCCAAAACGGTAAGAAAATTGACTTTAAAAAGAAATAAAAAAAACTTACCATTGGGGATGAGAGAGAAACCACATAAAAAGAAGGAAAAGAAAATTTACACAATCTACCCCACTAAAAACAGAATTAGGAAAAATTACCCCCGGTAATATCTTCTTTCCTAAAAAACAGCCCACTATCCCTTAACTCAAGGAATTATAACTCAAACTAAACTATCCATGAATCCCACTAAAACAAAACACTTAGAGAACACACTGAAACCGAAAATTAGCTGAGGATTGAACCATCACCATTGAAATATAAAGGGCACGTACTAGGTGGAAAATACAACGGAAAATTAGTCTCATATTACCTCCCTAGCACTGCCGATCATAGCACCACTGGAACAACCAAATAACCACATTCTCAACAAAAATCAAGAGAAGTCAGAATAGGTAGAGAACAAGAGAAACAGAACACTCAGCAATAGGCAAATTCACAAAATATGAATGTCTTAAATTATGCCTAAAAATATGACCTAGAAAGGTTAAAAATAATCACATAAAGAATTTTAGAGATTTTGATCAGTGTTGTTTTTCATGACTGATGACATCAGAATCAACATTGCATAAGGTGAGTCAATAAAAAGAAACCCCTTAACCCAAGTTAATGACAACGTCAGAATCGCTCAATAAGGTGAAATTTAAAGATCAGACCTTTAGTCTAGATTTTCTTAATCTTTTTAATATTTGAAGAGAATTATTACATCTTTAGCAATTGCTTTTAACACCTTTTGGTTTTGGACCTGGGAGAAAACCTGTTTCTGCGGGAGAGTTTCACAATCACCAAACCAAAGAGGTTAGTCCTTTGGTCAACAGTTTTAATACAACACATGACCTTATTTCTCTTTAATTCAGACTCAATGCATTCGTATGATGTATGAAAAAGAAAATAAAAAATGCATGCAAAATATACAGATGTTATGACTGATGACATCTTAGGTTGTCATAACATCAAACATAACACGGACTAGACTATGCACATTTCGAGATCTCTTCTCAGACGAGAGAAGGTCTCAAGGTCTAATGCTTTTGTGAATATATCAGCGAGCTGGTTGTCTGTCCCTACATGTTCAAGACTTATTATCTTTCTCTCGACTAAGTCTCGGATGAAATGATACCTGATGTCAATGTGCTTTATATGGGAGTGCTGAACTGGATTTTTTGAGATGTCAATTGCGCTCATATTGTCACATAGTACGGTCAAAATATTGCTATGGAGACCGTAGTCTTCAATCATCTGGTTCATCCAAAGAAGTTGCGTACACGCACTTCCAGCTGCGATGTATTCGGCTTCGGCTGTAGACAAGAAAATACAGTTTTGTTTCTTGCTATACCAAGAAATTAAATTATTCCCCCAAAAGAAACAACCCCCTGTAGTACTTTTCCTATCAACTACATCCTCAGCCCAATCGGAGTCCGTATAACCTACCAATTCAGTGCATGTTTCCTTAGTGTGCCATAACCCTAAATCACTAGTTCCCGCCACATATCGAATTATTCTTTTAACAGCCTTCAAATGTGACTCCTTAGGATTAGCCTGATATCTCGCACACAAGCACACACTGTACATGATGTCGGGCCTGCTGGCAGTTAAATAAAGAAGACTACCAATCATGCTTCTATAAAGGGTGTTGTCAACACCAGACCCAACATCTTCTTTCGACATTTTCTGATCTTTTCCCAGAGGTGTTCTTTTAGGTTTATCACCTGCTAAACCAGATTTTTGGACCAGGTTCTTGGCATATTTGGTTTGTGAAAGAAATATCCCATCATCAAGTTTTTTAATTTGTAAGCCAAGAAAATATGAAAGATCACCTTGCATACTCATTTCGAAAGTATCTGACATTCGAACAACGAAAACCTTTACCATCTGTTCGTTAGTCGAACCAAAAATAATATCATCCACATAAATTTGGACAATAAGAATGTGTTTATGGGATTTGAGCAGAAACAAGGTCTTGTCAACCTCACCTCGTTTAAAATTTAAAAATACTAGATGTTGAGTTAGCCTCTCATACCAAGCCCTTGGAGCTTGCTTTAAACCATACAAGGCCTTTTTAAGTTTTAAAACAAAATTCGGGTTGTGAGGACCCACAAACCCTTTGGGTTGCTCAACATATACTTCCTTGCTCAAAACACCATTCAAAGATGCACTCTTAATGTCCATTTGATGTAGTGAAATCTTTAAATGGCAATCAACTGCAAGAAATAATCTTACTGATTCTATACGTGCAACCGGTGCAAATGTCTCGTCAAATCGATACCCTCAATTTGAGTGTACCCTTGCACTACCAACCTTGCTTTGTTTCGAACGATGTTCTCGGCTTCATCTGTTTTATTTTTGAATATCCACTTCGTTCTAGTGACATGAGTATTCTCTGGACGAGGGACCAGGTCCCACACATCATTCTTTGCAAATTGGTCCAGCTCTTCTTGCATTGCTTTAATCCAAAATTCACTCTTCAATGCATCCTCCACTCGTTTCGGCTCTGTCTCAGCAAGAAACAAGGTTTCTCGAATTTTAGAACAATTAGTGGATAAACAGACATACCTTACCATCTCCTTGAAGTCTATCTGTCTTTTCCTCGTACTCCTCTGATCAAGATCACCAATTATCTGCCTGGTTGGGTGATTCTTTTGAATTCTTGAAGGAATATCTCTTTGATAGAGATCAATTTGATTTTCAGGGTTGATGAGAATGAGCCCGAGCTTGAAGATCCTTTGGTGGTTCGAGAGGGACCAATTACGAGAGCTAAAGGAAAGAGACTTAAAGAGGCATTGAAA